>SJYA01000706.1:242764-307297 GCA_006410615.1 Neotragus moschatus
CAGTCCATTCTGAAGATCAGCCCTGGGTGTTCTTTGGAAGGAATCATGCTGAACCTGAAACTCCAGTACTTTGGCCACCTCATGCAAATAGTTGACTCATTGGAAAAGACTCTGATGCTGGGAGGGACTGGGGACTGGAGGAGAAGGGGACGATAGAGGATGAGATGGCTGGATGTCATCACTGACTCGATGGGAGTGAGTCTGAGTGAACTCCAGGAGATGGTTATGGACAGGGAGGCCTGGCGTGCTGCGATTCATTGGGTCACAAAGAGTCGGACACGACTGAGCTACGGAACTGAACTGAACTGGAGTTGTCTCCATTGATAATTTTACCTTTAGAGGGTAGTGGAAGCAACATGGGAAACTGCTACTCTGAATTTAATAATGACCAAGAAGGAAAAATTGGTTGGTAGAACATAGAAAAATTGGTGACAAGAATCTTGACAACAGGCAACAGTGCTACCCTAGAGTCTAAAATCACAATGAAACAAAATTCTGGGTATATTCAGACAACCTTTTTTTTTTTTTAATGTTTTTGAAGTAAAACTTGTTAGTCTGTTTAAGAAGAAAGTGAAATTGAATTCAGGCCATCAGAAGCTATAAGGTAAGACATCTGGACTCTTTAACACCTGAGCCGCTAGGGAAACCCATCAAAATGCTCCACAAGATATAATTCTGCTTATATTGTACAGAACAGATATTGATGAGAAAAAATGTGGGGACAGAAACAACATAATATTTCCACCAAAAAAATGTATTCAAAAAGGCAAACAAAATAATCACAGTATTATAACAGTAGCATTTAAGAATGTTTTCAAGAAGTCTTATTCACAATACATTTAAAATTACAAAAATATTAAAGGCAACTAAAAAATTGTTTGCACGTTTTTGGAGCAAAAGACAACCAAAGGAGGAAGAGCTAGGGGAAATCTTAAGGTATTATAAGAAGAAAATGAAACAACTATTTTTCATTTGTATATTCCTACAAGGTGAATTACTATATTTAGGGTAAAATAAATATGCCAAAAAGAGGGAATTGAAAGCCAGAATGTAAGATATTAAGGAGACATAGCAACATCTCAAAATGGGGCCAGTTCTCAAAGACCAGGTGAATTATTGAAGTGGTAAGATAACTTGGGAAGAATCTGCTGAAGGATGTATGCTGGGCATTAAATCTTTGAGAAATCTGGTGGATTCATGAGCTTCCAGAAGCCTGAAGAGAATCAGGTTTCTCTAATATTCAAAAAAGGCAAAGAACAAAGTGAAAAACCTGGAAGACTGTCTTATCGAAGAACATTTCTAGAACAAGAGATAATGGTATAATTTCTAAGCTTTATGAAATGAAGCTGTAATTATTAGGAAATTATTAGGAAACAGTAGGAAGGTTACTGATGACAAGCAATTTAATGTTAAATTCTTCCTTTCCTCTTTGCTCTCTATGCTCCCTCCATAGAGCGTTACTTTTCATCCAAAATCCTGGCACATAATAGAAACCAAGTAAATTTTTGTTGAGTGGGTGATAGTTTTCATTCTCAGTCTCTCTAATATGATGTCCTCCGATCGGTTTTTCCGTACATGGCCTCCACACATGCTGTTCCGCAGCCTTTAAACTACTCACTCCCTCGATTGAAACTCTTTTAAGTCCGACAGTTTTAACCTAGCCAACTCAATCTGCCCTTCAAATTCAACATTATTTATATGAAATCCTTCTCTAATACCACTTTCCACCCAGAAACACAAACATTGGACAGAATCCCCTGTTACAGTCTTAGTTCTTCATTCATGATTTTATCACCTTTATAATTGACTCATTGTCTGCATAATTGTTTGTTTAATATTTGTCTTTCCCACCAGACTAAACCCCTGTCAGGATGAGAAACATGTGTCTCTTGTTCATCTCTATACACTAGGCATCTGGGTCAGGAAAATTTACGGATCATAAGCTCTTTGTAGGATGGCTTGTGGATGTAGGCAAGGTCTTTTACACAAATCTCTAAGAAAAGATAGTGAAATATGAGCTGGTCATGGATCAGTTAAACTGAATAGCAACCTTGGATTAAATGACTGTATCTGAGGGTTAGAGATTAAAGATTCTAAAGCAGTATATATTATGTGTCCAGTGTCACATCACATGATAATGCAGTGATTCACTCTCTCTAGTGTAAGTCAGAATCACCTTTGTAATTGCCAAAATAAGGGTAAGCTCAGGACCCCATCTCCAGCAATTCAGGTTCATGAAGTTCTCTGTGCTCTGTCCATAGGGAAACTTTCTAAGAATTTTGTGGTTTTCAACAAGGTCTCTGACTGTAATATCACAAGGGCACTCTTTCTCCCATTGATCTTTTTCTCTCAGGCATACTCAGTTACACATCACATTTGTAAAAGTCCATCTTGGTGGCTTTTCTATTTTAAGCTACTGTATAAATGACATACAGGATAGAATTTAAATTTTTTTTTTTACTAGGAGGGGGGTGATATATTCCCAGAACAGATTTTTTTTAATTTTAGCTTATAACAGTTTTATATATACAGAAAAATTGAGACAGTAGTAAAGAGAATGTCCATATATCCATACCGTGTTTTCACTATTAATAGCATCATACATTATTAGGGACATTTTTCACAATGAACTAACAGTGATTATTATTATTAACTAAAGTCTATATTTTATTCATATTTCCTTAGTTTTTAACCAATGTCTTTTTTGTTGCAGAATTCTATCCAGAATGCCAATTATATTTAGTGGTTATATTCACTTAAATTCATTGTGACTGATATTTCTTAAGTTTTCCTATTTTTTCATGACTTTGACAGTTTTGAGGAGTACTGGTCAGATATTTTGTAAAATGTCTCTCGATTTGGATTCTTCTGATTCATTTTTTCTAACGATTGTTCTGAGGTTATAGGATTTTAGGAGAAAGACCACACAGGTCAAGTCCCATTCTCGTCCCATTATATCAGTGGTAAAACAATCAACCCTTCTTATCCCTGTCGATGTTAACCTTGACCCCCTCAGCTGAGGTAGTCTGTGTCAGATTTTTCCACTGTAAAGTTACTCTTTTTTTTTTCCTCCCATTTCCATATTGTATTCTTTGGCAGTCACTATGATAGTTCACACTTAAGAAGTGGAGGATTATGCCCCAGCTCCCTGAGGACAGAGCATAGTTACTTGGAATCTTCTGCTTGAAAAATTTACCTATTCTCTTCTTTTATTTATTGATTTATTTATATCCATATGGACATTTCATAGCATGGGTTATAATGTAATAGTTATTTATCTATTTATATTTTTGCTCAAATTGTTCTGGCTTTGGCCATTACAAATTGCCACCACTGTGGAGTTTTGTGTTGTGTTTCTGACAAGAAGTAAGCCATAATTCTTATACTTATTGCTCTATAGGAAGATTCTCCCACCTCTTCTTTTTGGATATTTTCAACATTTTCTTTTGATGTTCTGAGGTTTGAATATGATATGCCTAAATGTGGATTTTTAATATGTATCCTACTCTGCATTCTATAAACTTCCTGGATCTATGATGATTGTCATTAATTTTGAAAAATTCTCCTAGATGATTACTTTAAATATTTCTTCGGCTTTGTTTTCTTTTTCTCCTTCTGCTTTTCCAATTACAAGGATGCTATATTTTTTGAAGTTGTTTCACAGTCTTGAATGTTCTGCCTGTTTTTTTATTGTTCTTTTTCACTGTGAATTTTAGTTTGGGAAGTTCTTGTGTACCTATAATCACTAACATAAAGAAACACCGATACATTGTCATGAGACATCTGGTTGCAGCATATCCATAGAAAAGAACTGGCAGTATAAATTTAGTCATTTGTCATTAAATAGTCATTAAATTTAGTCATTTGTGTTTTCAGATAACGTCTGTTTCATTTATCATTGCATTCTTTTCTATTTAATTTGTGCTTAATCGCTCAGCTGTGTCTGACGCTTTGCGACCCCATGGACTGTAGCCCGCCAGGCTCCTCTCTCCATGGTGATGCTCCAGGCAAGAACACTGGAGTGACTTGCCATGCCCTCCTCCAGGAGATCTTTCCAACTGAGGGATCAAATCCCAGTCTCCCACATTGTAGGCAGATTCTTTACCATCTGATCCTCTAGGGAAGCCCTTATTTAATTTAGGAGGGTAAAAATATTAATACATTGTCACTATTCTATATAATCTAATATACAGTTCTTTCCTTTGATTACATTTTCAAAATCCAGCAGACATATTTTTAATCTCCAGATATACTTCTTGCATCTTTAATGACTCCTTAGTCTAGTTTTCTTGAACTTTAAGACATTTATAAATGATAGATTTCTCAAAGTTTCTCTTTCTTACGTTTATTTTAAGTTCAGTTCAGTCGCTCAGTCGTGTCCGACTCTTTGCGACCCCATGAATCGCAGCACGCCAGGCCTCCCTGTCCATCACCAACTCCCGGAGTTCACTCAGACTCACGTCCATCAAGTCAGTGATGCCATCCAGCCATCTCATCCTCTGTCGTCCCCTTCTCCTCCTGCCCCCAATCCCTCCCAGCATCAGAGTCTTTTCCAATGAGTCAACTCTTCGCATGAAGTGGCCAAAGTACTGGAGCTTCAGCTTTAGCATCATTCCTTCCAAAGAACACCCAGGGCTGATCTCCTTCAGAATGGACTGGTTGGATCTCCTTGCAGTCCAAGGGACTCTCAAGAGTCTTCTCCAACACCACAGTTCAAAAGCATCAATTCTTCCGCACAGGGCATTTGTTTTACTTCCTCATAATAGTCTCAATTTAAAGTGTATAGTTTTCCATGTATCAGTCAACGTTTTGGTTTACCTAACCCTAGAGAAGGAAACTTATGTTTGAATAATGTTGAGGTTGAGATGAATTGTAAGAAATTGAATAAGTCCCTGTGCAAATCATAAAAGCAAGAAAAGAAAAACATAGGTTTATTGTCATTTTACTTTGGAAGATTAGTGATCAAGGACATTATAGTTGGATGCAGTCATAGCGCGGATTGTCTCTTCTTTGCTGAAGAGCTTCTCCACTGTAATTATGGAGTAGTCCCAGCACTTTTCAGGAAACTCTTCTCACTGGTTTGACAGCTCTCACTGGGCACCAGCCTCAGCTGTCTCCCTGATTTAGTTAAAAGTTTAATATGAGAATAATCTGTACAGCAGGTTCCTTCTGCTGCATAAACTCTGGCATCCAGAAAATTTCTGGTGGTATGTTTAATTAGGACCAAATTATACTTCTTACCAACTGCTCTGCAACCCACACTTTTATCCAGCACATGCCATTCAAATTTAGGTAATGGTAATAATCTTTTCAGTTCTAAGATAGTCTAATATGCAGTAAATGATAGGGTAACATGGCTTCTCTGTATATTCTTATCTCTTCTGTGGCCTAAAGACTTCTCAAATCTTTGAAATAAGAACCACATTCTTTTCCAAGTTTCATCATTCCAAAATCCATATTTTTCACTATATTATATTCCCTTGGTAATTTAATGATTTTATTAGAGAATAATGGTACATGTCATAAAAAGTGAGGGTTATTGTTTTTTACTCTTATTATTATCTATGTTTAAAGTTTTAAGCCAATTAAATGCACCAATCACAAATGTTATATTCATCTAAATTTTACCACAGTGAAATCCTCTCTCTTGACTTCCTCTAAATGCTTTTGAGATTTTCTCCTTACCTGGTTTTCAGCAATTGTATTAGTGTCATTTTCTTAAAGGTTTCCCAGGTGATCTAGTGATGAAGACTCTGCCTGCCAAAGAAGGAGACACAAGAGACTGCGGGTTCAACCACCGGATCAGGAAGATCCCCTGGAGGAGGAAACGGCAACCTACTCCAGTATTCTTGCCTGGGAAAATCCCATGGAGGAGCCTAGCAGGCTACAGCCCATGGGGGGTCGCAAAAGAGTGGGCCACGACTGAGCATATAAATGTTTATCTTGTTTGTAGTTTGTTGAGATTCTTGAGTCTGCAGATTTGTAGTCTTTCACAAACTTGGAAAAATTGTCAGTTATTATTTCAATTTTTTTTTTCTCTCATCCCCTATCTTTCTTTTCTCCTTTTGAGGCCACAATTGCATGTACATTAGACTGTCTGATATCATTCCACAAGTCAATGATGCTGCTCATTTCTTTTTTATTTTTTGTGTCTGTGCATAATTTTGTATAATTTCTATAGCTCTATGTTCAGGTTCACTGATTGTTTTTCTTCTGTGTCTGATTTAATATGAACATTATCTGTCTTAGTCTTCTCAGGCTGCTATGTAGTAAAAATACCATAGAAGATTGGCTTAAACAACAGATACTTATGTCTTCTAGTTTTAGAGGCTGGGAAGTCCAAGATCAAGACACCGGAATATTTGTCTACTCACTGCCCACTTCCTAATTCATAGATTGCCTTGATGTGGTAACTAGGGCATAGGAGCACTCTGGGTATCTTTTCTAAGGAAACTAATCCTTTTTTATAAGGATTTCACCCTCATGACTTAATCATCTTCTGAGCGACCCACCTCCAAATATCATTACATTTAACATTAAGATTTAGATATGAATTTGCAGAGAAAATAGCCCATATTATGATCTATTTTATTTTTCATCTCAGATACTGTATTTTTAATCTCAAAAAGTTCAATTTAAGTCTTTGTGTTTTTCAGCTGTCTCTTTTTCACGACCATGTTTTTCTCTACCTTCTTGTCCATGTAGGTTGTATCGATAATCAAAATAGCTGTTGTGATGTGCTTCTCTACTAATTCCATCATCTCTTCAATTTCAGAGCTGGTTCTAGTGAGTGGTTAAAATTCTCTTTGCATTAATTCAATTCCAGTATGTCTTCTAAGAACCTCAAACAAAAAATTATCAGAGTCAGTTACTCAGGCGAGATTGGGTGCATCCCAGGTAGTATGGCCATAAATGAAGCCAATCATTCATAGTAACCAGAAACTAGAAAATAATTCAAATGGATAGTCAATTTTTGGTGCATTTATTCAATAAAATACTATTTGGTAATAAAAGGAAGCAAACTGCCGATATACCCAAAAACAGAATTTCACAGATACAGGTTGAGTGAACAGATCAGACAAATCATTCAGAGTAGATATAGTAAAATTCTATTCAATGAATTTCTACAGCACAGAAATCTAACCTATGACGCTAGGAATCAGAACAACAGTGGTCAGCAGGAAGCAGGGGAGAGGGGATCAACTGGAAGGGGATACAGAGGAACTTTCTTTGGCAATATACTTGAACTCTACAATGATTAGAATGTTAGTCACATGGATTTACATATTTGCCAGTTCATCTAATATAAATCTGTGCATTTCACTGTAGTTAAAGTATAGCTCAATCTAAAATGTTATAGAAATTGCACGAAAAAGAAATAGTTCAAAATGAAAATATTACAGCCTACAATACAAAGAGTCAAAATCATAACTATCAGGAAATTTGGAGATTCAATAAGGAAAGGATGCCTCTCTTATAGAGGATTAAGGAAAAAGAATAAAAACATGTATTTTTCCAAATAAGTTAAAATTACGTGTAGGATGGTAAACTCCCTTAGAAACTGGAGAAATTAAATTTTAAATCACATTGAGATATATATTTTTCACCTTTCAAATGTGTTCATTTATTATAAATATCACATAGTTTTATATTTAAATACTGTAAGCCCCCTACATACAAACCTTTAAGTTGCAAACTTTTGAAGACGCAAGTATTCATTCCATCAATACCAGGCATGAGTGATATTGCAGCTTGCCCTCTGTCTCCTAATTGCTGACAAATCTTCAGCTCTACCATGTCCCACCTCCTCTCACTTCTCTCATCAGTAACTTTTCTTACCTTTCACTAGATGCCAGTCCTGTATGCCAGCTATTGTATAGTACCACTGTACTTTTCAAAGTACTATACTGGAAGATTAAAAATGTTTTATTTTTTATGTTCATTTTTCTATGTTTATTTGTGTGAAAAGTATTATAAATCTATTACATACAGTAATATATAGTCCATTAGGTGCCTAAGCTAACTTTGTTGGACTCATGAACAAATTGGACTTACAAACATGCTGTCAAAATGGAACTCATTTGCATGTAGGGGCTTACTATACTTTTTGTATGATAGACCCTCAAGTAGTCAGTGAATGAATAAAATAATGTTAATTTAATTTAAATACCCCATGTTTAAAATTAATATGAAAAGAGTAAATTGTACATTTTTAATTTAAAAACTGGAATACATCCTTACAATTTAACAATAAAACATGTATCAAATTATATAATAGCCAAACAAAACTGTAACAGTAGTATGAATTTCAGAGCTTTCATTACTTTAAATAATAAAGATAAGTTAAAAACAATCATAAAAAGTAAACAGAAAATTATAAATAATTTACTTAAAGACAATAACAGGATTAAGATCAAGAACTGATTCTTTGAGGAAGTAACAGTAAAATTAAAAATGCAATGGTTAGTCTTATAAAAAATAATTATAAGCATAAATAAAATAATACTGGAGAAGCGAAGTGAAGTGAAATGAAAGTCGCTCAGTCGTGTCCAGCTCTTTGCGACCCAATAGATTATATGGTCCATGGAATTCTCCAGGCCAGAATACTGGAGTGAGTAGCCTTTCCCTTCTCCAGGAGATCTTCCCAAACGAGGGATCGAACCCAGGTCTTCCACATTGCAGGCTTTACCAACGAGCCACAAGGGAAGCCTACAATATCGAAGAGATTGTAAATTATAAGAAACACACTGTTCACATTTGAATCTAATAAATTTCAAGTAGATTTACTTTTAATTATCAAATGTTAATTTTAAATGATAAATTTCAAGTGATAGTTTTAAATTATCAAATGTTTCTGAAGAAGAATCAGAAAATTTAAAAATAAAAATAATCAAGGATGATAATGAAAAGCTAAAAAACCCCAAAGAGTGAGGAATAAAACTATAGGAGTTTACTGAAGACCCGAAAGATCTGGAAAAGAAAGAGATATATCATGTATCATGAGGAGCAAATAAATCTATGTTTAAATATCACCTCAACCAATGACAAAAGAAATTAACCAAGAACTAATTCTAAAGTTCATAAAAAGAATAAAGTAAGAATCCTATGAACAATATAGCTATAACATTTTTTAATTAATGAAGAAGGACATGTGGCTGATTCATGTCAATGTATGGCAAAATGAATACAGTATTGTAAAGCAAAACAAACTAAAAAAATAAAAATTTAAACTTAAAAAAAAAAGATAGAAGTTAAAATATATCACAAAGAGCATCCATAAATAGACCTACATATCTATTTTAATTTAGTTTGTGGTGAATATAGTATTTCATGTAAAAATGAAAACATGGACTATTTTATTACAGTATTTTAACAACTGGATATGCATATTTAAAAAATATTATAGGCCTGTGTGTCTGTGTAAATTCCAGGTTAATTTAATTAATACTACAAAAGTCATAGAAGAAAATACAAGTTAATATCAGTAAGGATATTTCCTAAGTCAAAGACAAAAGCCAAATTAAAACACCAACAGATTTTATTTCATATAAACTAAAGCCTCCCTAAAACAAAATAAATTATAAATAATGTTAAAATTTCAAGAAAGTTCTGGGGAAAAAAATTTTACCTTGTATTACTGAGAAAGTTTATAACCAGAATATACACAGAGTTCCTAAAGTCATTAAAAAAAAAAAAAAACATAAAAATAATGGGCAGGATATAAAGAAACAAGTCACAAAGGGTAGTTGCAAACATCTACATAAATATATATAGAAAGCTGCTCAACCTGATTAGTTATAAGAAAATGTAAATTAAAAGGAATTGTTTTTCATAAGTTTGACAAGAATCACGGTGATGATATCATGCCCTGGCAAGTATACAAGAAATAGTACTTTTATATACTTTTAGTGGGAATATAAATTGAAGAAACCATTCTGGAAACCAAGTTGACAGTCTATCAAAATAAAATTGTACATTTCCATTGACTCAGCAGTTCCACTTCTAAGAAACAATTCAAGAGAAATATTCACAGATGAGCATTAAAATGTACATAATAGAATGATTTCTTTGTTGTGGTAGTGAAAATTGGAAATCTAAATGTCCATCAGTAAATTATTTTTACAATATTTTAATTATACAACTTTTTAAATGAACAAGATAATTTTATGTACTTATACAAACCCTTACCCCAACTCCATAAAAATAGAAGTTACAAGATACAAAGGCTGAAGATCAAAGTATAAATTCCCATCTGATAGAAATTCCAGAAGGAAAAAAATAAATAAGAAAATAGAGAGGAAAGAACTTAAAGATACCACATCGGTTGGTTCAGTCACTCAGTCATGTCCAACTTTTTGCAACCCCATAGACTGCAATATGCCAGGCTTCCCTGTGCATCATGAACTCCCAGAGCTTGCTCAAACTCATGTCCATTGAGTCGGTGATGCCACGCAACCATCTCATCATCTCCACCCTCTTCTCCATTTGCCTTCAATCTTTCCCAACATCAGGGTCTTGTCCAATGAGTTGGCTCTTGGCATCAGGTGGCCAGAGTACTGGAACTTCTGCATCAGTCCTTCCAATATATACACAGGATTGACTGGTTTGATCTCTTGCAGACCTTTAGGATTGACTTGTTTGGTCTCCCAGCAGACCAAGGGACTCTCAAGGGTCTTCAGCACCACAATTCAAAAGAATCAGTTTTCTTGGTGCTTAGTCTTCTTTATGTTCCATAAGAAAGCATTTATTCTCTTATAAAAAAAAAAAAACACCTCACCCCATCCCCTTCTACTTCTCTAATTGCTCTTATTATTTTATTTTTCACATTTTTAATCCATTTCTCTATCTGAAAATCTCTAAACATGAGCCATATATTTGCCTAAAATGCTCTTTAGATTATCATATATTCTTTTATTTTTAGTTTTTTATTGAAGGATAATTGTTTTACAGAATTTTGTTGTTTTCTGTCAAACCTCAGCATGTATCAGCTATAGGTATACACATATCCCCTCCCTTTTGAACCTCCCTCCCATCTCCCTCCCCATCCCACCCCTCTAGATTGATACTAGATTAATCACTTATTCTTATAGCTTCTCTATATTATCGATTTCCAAATTCAAATCTGTTTTTTCATCTGGATATTTATGCTTTCATAGCATTCTACTACCTCAAACTCAACATAAATCAATTGAATCTCATTATCTTCTATCCCAAAACATCTCCCATTGCCAATTATTGTTGGCATCTCTGGATACATTGCTATCCCAGTTGACTGTAAAAAAAGATTCATATGTTTGTTTGCTCTTTTCCTTCTCTGATCAATCACATCAACTCCCATAAATTCACAACTGTATTAATTTCCTATTGCTTTAATGAAGTATTGAAAACTTAGGGCTTAAAACAACATCAATTTATTATCTTACAGTTTTAGAGGACAGAAGTCTGAAATGGTACCTGCAGCGCTGCATTTTTTCAGTTCAGTTCAGTCACTCAATCATGTCCGACTCTTTGTGACCCCATGGGTTGCAGCGTGCCAGGCCTCCTTGTCCATCACCAACTCCTGGAGTTCACTCAAACTCATGCCCATTGAGTCGGTGATGCCATCCAACCATCTCACCCTCTGTCGTCCCCTTCTCCTACCACCTTCAATCTTTCCCAGCACCAGGGTCTTTTCCAGGGAGTCAGCTGTTTGCATCAGGTGGCCAAAGCATTAGAGTTTCAGCTTCAGCATCATTCCTTCCAATGAATATTCAGGACTGATTTCCTTTAGGGTGGACTGGTTGGATCGCCTTGCAGTCCAAGCAAAAGCATCAATTCTTCGGCGCTCAGCTTTCTTTATAGTCTAACTCTCACATCCATACATGACTACTGGAAAAACCACAGCCTTGACTAGACTGACCTTNTCTTCTTAATATCTTCTGCTTCTGTTAGGTCCATACCATTTCTGTCCTTTATTGAGCCCATCTTTATATTTTTATTCCATTTTTCTAAAAGATGACTTCTGACTGAGTCCTGAGGAAAAGCTTACTGAGAAGATACAATTGATAGGTCCTAACTTGGGGATGGGACAGTGGAGCTTTCAAAGTAACAGAGGAAAACTGGGAAACAATAATCTGACTTCACTGAGAAAGATCGTTAAGCCAAGGAAAGGACAGAGCCACATATAAACATGCTGTTTATGAAACAGAGATAGTCAAGAAAAATGTGAAGAACAGCAAATATTTAATATAAGGAATATGGATATTATACCATTGCAGTCCAGCCTTAAACTATGCAAAGAAAATTCCTGAAGAGTAGAGCAAAATTGACAATCATTATAATATAAAATTCTGAAATTAAAAATAACCAAAGTGAGAAATGGAAAAATTAGAAAATGTCCAGTGTTAAATGAACAGTTTGAAGTCAATACTGGGATATGTCCTAATAAAAGTCTTACATTTCAAGGAAGAAAAAAATAAAGAATTCTCTAAACTTCAAAAGCAGGAGAACAGTAAACAGCTTCCTACCAGGAAACCAAATTGAAGAGTGCTTCAAACTACCAAAGACAGTGGATGGATGTCTCCAAAAGTCTAAGGAGAGAGCAGGTGGCCTAACACTCCAATCTCAAGGTGTCCCTACTGCCTGGTGACTATAGGAGCCAGGCTGAAAGAGACCACTTAGGATACTGATGACTAAACTGTTACAGGGAAACTCAAAAAAAGAAATCTGTAGATGTCTTATAAACTGACTACTCATGTTAGTGATTCCTAAATAATAAAGAGGGGAAGATAAAAGTGATCGCTTAAAAGGGTGAGAAGCAAACATTCAGGAGAAGTTGGTGTGGAATTTACGTTCAGTTCAGTTCAGTCGCTCATTCGTGTCTGACTCTTTGTGACCCCATGAATTGCAGCACGCCAGGCCTCCCTGCCCATCACCAACTCCCGGAGTTCACTCAGACTCACGCCCATCGAGTCAGTGATGCCATCCAGCCATTCATCCTCTGCCGTCCCCTTCTCCTCCTGCCCCCAATCCCTCCCAGCATCAGAGTCTTTTCCAATGAGTCAACTCTTCGCATGAGGTGGCCAAAGTACTGGAGTTTCAGCTTTAGCATCATTCCTTCCAAAGAAATCCCAGGGCCTGTCTCCTTCAGAATGGACTGGTTGGATCTCCTTGCAGTCCAAGGGACACTCAAGAGCCTTCGCCAACACCACAGTTCAAACGCATCAATTCTTCGGTGCTCAGCCTTCTTTACAGTCCAACTCTCACATCGATACATGACCACTGGAAAAACCATAGCCTTGACTAGACAGAACTTAGTCAGCAAAGTAATGTCTCTGCTTTTGAATATGCTATCTAGGTTGCTCATAACTTTTCTTACAAGGAGTAAGCTTCTTTTAATTTCATGGCTGCANTACAGTCCAACTCTCACATCGATACATGACCACTGGAAAAACCATAGCCTTGACTAGACAGAACTTAGTCAGCAAAGTAATGTCTCTGCTTTTGAATATGCTATCTAGGTTGCTCATAACTTTTCTTACAAGGAGTAAGCTTCTTTTAATTTCATGGCTGCAATCACCATCTGCAGTAATTTTGGAGCCCAGAAAAATAAAGTCTGACACTGTTTCCACTGTTTCCCCATCTATTTCCCATGAAGTGATGGGACGATGCCATGATCTTCATTTTCTGAATGTTGACCTTTAAGCCAACTTTTTCACTCTCCTCTTTCACTTTCATCAAGAGGCTCTTTAGTTCTTCTTCACTTTCTGCCATAAGGGTGGTGTCATCTGCATATCTGAGGTTACTGATATTTCTCCCAGCAATCTTGATTCCAGCTTGTGTTTCTTCCAGTCCATCATTTCTCATGATGTATTCTGCATAGAAGTTAAATAAGCAGGGTGACAATATATAGCCTTGACGTACTCCTTTTCCTATTTGGAACCAGTCTGTTGTTCCATGTCCAGTTCGAACTGTTGCTTCCTGACCTGCATACAGATTTCTCAAGAGGCAGGTTAGGTGGTCTGGTATTCCCATCTCTCTCAGAATTTTCCAGTTTATTGTGATCCACACAGTCAAAGGCTTTGGCATAGTCAATAAAGCAAAAATAGATGTTTTTCTGGAACTCTCTTGCTTTTTCCATGATCCAGCGGATGTTGGCAATTTGATCTCTGCTTCCTCTGCCTTTTCTAAAACCAGGAATTTAAGTAACTCTCGTAATTTTTGTAACATAACTTACAAAAATGTCAGTTCTTCACAAAGAAGTCATAAAAAATATGACAGGATAGACAAGATAAATATATGATATAAAAATGATCTGAAAGTATTGGGATTATTGCAGTAGATATAATTTTAGTATTATGTCAGTGAACAAATATTTATTTTGTATTTATGTTCCAGACACAAAGCCAGGAACTGTGCCAGACAATGAGAATATAGTAATGAACAATTGAAAATGTCAATTGTCTTCTCAAGGAAGATAACTGATTTAGATAGTATCAGTGGCAAAGTGATATAAAGGGTAAAGAGAATGTTATGGATGGTATAAAAAAAAGGAGTCCTAATATTTCTGACATTATGGATGAAACCTGAAGGTGGTTTTTAAATCGTTCACAAGAAATTCCAGAAATAGGTTAGTCACCTTCTGAATGATACTAAAATGCAGAAGAAAAACATAAATAGGAAATGCATCAAAACTTAGCCCCTGCCTTCCAGCCTTCATTGCCTTAGGTTGCTCCATTTCAACTTGTTTATGTATCATCTTATCTTTTCCCCTTTTTCATGACACACACACACACATATGCTCACTTAGAGTATTTTTTCTATATGTTGTCAATCACTTATCACAGCTATTATAATCATTGACTTCTGGACCTGCAGTATCCAGGACCCATAAGCCTGCTTGAGGACAGAAAGCATTTTTTGTTTGTTTGTTTGTTTTGTTTTTAATATAAATTTATTTTAATTGGAGGCTAATTACTTTACAATATTGTATTGGTTTTGCCATACATCAACATGAATCCACCATGGGTGTACATGTGTTCCCCATCCTGAACCCCCTCCCCATCCCATCCCTCTAGGTCATCCCAGTGCACCAGCCTTGAGCACCCTGTCTCATGCATCATCAAACCTGGACAGGCGATTCATTTCATGTATGATAATATACATGTTTCAATGCCATTCTCCCAAATCATCCCATCCTCGCCCTCTCCCACAGAGTCCAAAAGACTGTTCTATACATCTGTGTCTCTTTTGCTGTCTAGCATGTGGGGTTTTCATTACCATCTTTCTAAATTCCATATATATGTGTTAGTATACTGTATTGGTGTTTTTCTTTCTGGGTTACTTCACTCTGCATAATAGGCTCCAGTTTCATCCACCTCATTAGAACTGATTCAAATGTATTCTGTTTGATGGCTGAGTAATATTCCATTGTGTATATGTTCCACAGCTCAGAGAGCATTTTTTATTCTACTTTGTACCATGAAGATCTAGCATAGGAAAACCCTTCCTTCTTGGTCTCATAGAAACTCAATATTTACTCTTCCACCCCAGGTTGGCCCATATCCATTATAATCTCCTTAGACTCCCCCTGGGCTTCCCTGGTGGTTCAGGCAGTAAAGAATCTGCCTGCAGTACAGGAGACTGGGGTTCAATTCCTGGATAAGGAAGATCCTCTGGAGAAGGGAACAGCTACCCACTCCAGTATTCTGGCCTGGAGAATTCCATGGACAGAGGAGCCTAGCAGGCTAAAGTCCATGGGGTTACAAAGAGTCAGACATCACAGAGCAACACACACACACACACACACACACACACACACACACACCACTTCAGATAGAAGTTTAGATCCTGAATCGAGTTGTTGTCATTTCTATTTCAGATCTTGGAACAATAAAAACAAAGCTTGCTTCTCTTCTTGGAGTAGGACTGGAAGGATCTTGCCTATTCTTTTTTGTATCTTATAGGAATAAGAACCAAGCATAAGTTATTATCTCCACAAATTATGTTATGTTTATCTGAGTCATTGGTGAAATTGTTAGAGGAAATAAAATATTTTCAGCAAGAAAATTACATGATACTTAATCTAAGACCATAATAAATAAACTCACGAGTTGCCAGAACTAACATAATATAATGAGTAACTGCTACAGTGGTAAAATACATGTTCTGCAAGGTTTTACATTACTCTTCAATTTGGTGATCTTTCATAAAGTAGAACATTTTACAGTCTATGTACCACACATTCTATCAGTTAACTTTCGACCACACAACTGAAATCACAGACATATCATCTCTGTTTCCTCCTTTAGTGTCTCCAAAGAATTTTATAAACTGTTGCCTTATTAATTAAGTCCTCTGAATACTTGACAAAATGTTTTTCATATCCTTGCTTTATTCAAAGTTTGACATGAAAGTGAAGGTGAAAGTCATTCAGTCGTGTCTGACTCTTTGTGACCGCAAGGCTATACAGTCCATGGAATTCTCCAGGCCAGAACACTGAAGTGGGTAGCCAGCCATTCCCTTCTCCAGGGGATCTTCCCAACCCAGGGATCGAACCCAGGTCTCTGGCATTGCAGGCAGATTCTTTACCAGCTGAGCCACCAGGGTAGCCCAAGAATACTGGAGTGAGTAGCCTATCCCTTCTCCAGGTATCTTCCTGACCCAGGAATTGAACTGGAGCCTCCTGCATTGCAGGCAGATTCTTTACTAGCTGAGCTACCAGGGAAGCCAAAAAATTAACCCCAAAACTTAGCAGCTTGAAGCAACCATTTTATTTTGTTCACAAAGTTATGGATCAATTATACCTCAAAAAATCTGAAATTTAGGGAAAAAAAAAAAAAGACTACGGAAGCACTAAGAGTTCAGCTGGGTGGTTCTCATTTGGAGCCCATCATATACATACAGTGAGATGGGCCTGAAATCAACCCAAAATGACTCACTCACCTGGCAGATAATTGATGCCTGCTACTGGCTGGGAATGCAGATCTGGTTGTTGATTACAGCATCTGCATTTTGCCTCTGCGATTTTTCAGTCTCATGTAGTCTGACTTTTTACCTTGTGGCTTAAAAGTATCAACAAACATGGCAGAAATTAGGTGACTGTTTCTTGCCTAATCTGAGAAGTAACAATGCATCAATGCAGCCAAAATCATTGTTACAAACAGGCAACAAGTTATCCAAAACCAAGAAGAGGAGAACTGGATCCCATTTCCTGATGTGAAGCCAAATTCACTATGTAAGAACACTGTATGGGATGACATATTATTGCAGCCATCTTTGGAAAAAATCACTTATAGAATTACAGACCATTGTAATTCTAGGCAATATTCCTAATGTGGAATATTAGGAATGTTGCCTAAAGTCTCTATGGACATAAAATTAGTCTTCCATATGTGTGTGTGTTAGTCACTCAGTCATGTCCAACTCTTTGTGATACCATGGACTGTAGCCCTCCAGGTTCTTCTGTCCATGGGATTCTCCAGGCAAGGAGACATTTTATTACTGATCACTAAATAATTGATAGCCTTAATATAAGATTTTTAATTTCATTCATTGACTGATCAAGGAAGAGAATTGATAATAATGAGAAGTTTATTAGATGCAGGAGTAAATGGTGACATACAAATTATTTCTACCCATGATGTACACCTCTTTAAAAAAATAGCTCTTTTTAAAAAGGTGAAAAAAACAGTTTTTAAGATTGCCATTAGGGATTAATCAGAAAAAAATAAGGAAAACTTTGATGACTTTATTTCAAGCAAGAAAACAAAGGAATTGTATGTTATATTTATCTGCTAGATTGTGCTAAATACTGTATCTAGGTATGTGTTTACATTTTCATCTTTCATTATATCCAATTCTATATCCAATATCTATATTCAACCTTCAGATGAAGAAGTAGAGACTCAGTGATACTCAATTGCTTCCCAAAGTCCTATAGCTGATTTAGACCAGGGCTCAAGTTTGAAGGTAGTATTGTGACTTTAAAGCTTGTGTTCTTTCCACACCATTTGTATTACAATATTACTGCAAGCACATACTTTTCCTTAATTTAGTGGTCATCTGAATACTTCTCCCAAATTACTGTTCCTTGACAACTTAAAAGTTCTACAAGATCTCTTCAACTACTGGATAAGTGTACGACTTTGATAAGTGACTTCCTTCAATTGCAGTCATTTGTTTCACATTGGCTTTCTCATCATCGAAAACTCTCAAAAAAACTCAACAGAGAGTTACAAAGGTGAGGAATCTTCAGTTATATATAAATGCATTCAGCCATGGTTCAGAAATCCCATTCTAACTTGACAAAAAGAATCCTTAAACACAACAGGGACCATGATTGTTTTCTCCTTGCATAAAATTTTTTACAAAGAGGTCATTTTTTTCATTCAAATCCTTCCAGATAATTTTGTATACCCAAAAACTGTACAAATCAGCTTAGATGAGTTATTAAAGAGAGAAATCTGACAATGTGTATCCACTAATACTTTCGTAAAATCTCCATGACTAAATCTCCAAAACCTTTGCTGCTTCAGTTTTTATTGATACGTAGACCCTTTTAACTGCCATCTCGATAATACCTTAATAATTGAGTATTTTCAGAATGGTGTGTTATTATTAATAGTATTCCCCTGGAATGACATAGACAGCTCTTCCATGCTCTGCTGTGTCTCGTTCATGCTTGTGATAGTAATCATGAATTAGAACTTTTAACTCTGTTTTCGGCATTATGCCATGCCATATTTGTGTCTGTGGTGCCTACTGCCATGCCTGACCAAGAGCTGCAGCTGTCAACTGACAGCTAATTTAGGAGTAGCTAGTTTAGTTGCAAACAAGTAATAGATTCTTGTAGTAACTCAAGTAATAATTCTTGTAGTAACTCTGATGTCCCCTCCCTCCCTCAGATCTTTGAGGTTGGTGAGAACAAACTATTCCTTCTATCCTCACTATCCAATTACAATCAAATAAGTTTCAGAGTAAATTCTGCCACATGTACAGACTTTTATTAATGAGCACATCTTAGCAAGGAGGCACAGATAGATTCCACAGCCTCTTCTGTAAACTCAGTGAAATTCCAGCAGCCTGCCCTTTCGGGAACTCCAGTCAATGTTACACCTGAAAGGCTCACCAGAGGACGCTGCAGCAACACTCCAGGGAAGGGATCTGGTTACCAGATCTTTAACAACAGGTCAGTCCAAAGTCGTTCTGATCCCCAGGTGGACACAAGACCATTTAGGCTTCTCCCTAGAAGGTGCTTTCATGAATAAAACCCACTGTATTTAGGAGGCTGATTATCTAGCGAATATAATAGCTTCTGAGCAGTGAGGCCTTGTGATGAAGTGCAGTCTGCGCATTCTTTATTAGGGAAACTTACTGCTCCAATAACTGAATTTTTCAGGAAACTGCACATTCATACTATTTACATAGTCTGTGCTAAAATGTTAATGCAAAAATATTCAAAAATAAGAACCATTAAAAGTTTAGTTCAGTTCACTCAGTCATGTCCAAATCTTTGCTCCCCATAGAGTGCAGCACGCCAGGCTTTCCTGTCCACCAACTCCCAGAGTTGCTCAAACTCATGGCCGTCGAGTCGGTGATGCCATCCACCCATTTCATCCTCGTTTGTCCCCTTCTCCTCCTGCCTTCAGTCTTTCCCAGCATCAGGGTCTTTTCCAGTGAGTCAGTTCTTTACATCAGGTGGCCAAAGTATTAGAGCTTCATCTTCAACATCATTCCTTCCAATGAACACCCAGGGCTAATCTCCTTTAGGATGGACTGGTTTAATTTCCTTGCAGTCCAAGGGACTCTCAAGAGTCTTCTCCAACACCACAGCTCAAAAGCATCCATTCTTCAGCATTTGGCTTTCTTTATAGTCCAACTCTCACATCCATACATGACTACTGGAAAAACCATACCTTTGATTAAATGGATCTTTGTTGGCAAAGTGATGGCTGTGCTTTCTAATATGCTGTCTAGGTTGGTTATAGGTTTTCTTCCAAGCAGCAAGCGTCTTTTAAAATTTCATGACTGCAGTCACCATCAGCAGTGAATTTGGAGCCCAAGAAAATAAAGTCTTTTGAGGTTTACATTGTTTCCCCATCTATTCCCCATTAACAGATGCTGCTTACTAAATCTTACATGTATCCTGTCAAGAGATTTTTATTTAACACCAATCACAGGTCAGACACTGTGCTAGACACCAAGGTCATAACGCTGATTAAGATATGGTTTTTATCCTCAAGGATCTTACAAACTAGTGGGAGAAACACAAGCAAAGTAATCGCTCTAGTATAAAGTGAGAAATGCCAGATTAAAGGCACCCAGGGGGCCAATGGGATCCCAAAGAAGAGCAACCACATCAGACTCAAAAGTTTGTCTGATTGTAGCTTCTACAAGAGATGGTTCTTGAGATAGTCTATGAGCTAGTTGGGATGCATTGAGTGGAATAAATAATTTTGGACAAAAGTATTATAGCAGAGCAGTTCTGAAAGAAGAGAAGTTTGAAATCTCACAGCCCATTTTAAAACTGTACACGGTTCAGAATGGCTGGAGGGTCATGGAGAGAGTGGAGTGTAAAGAGAGGAGCTTGGGGGACAAGGTCAGTGAGGTTTACATGTTAAGGTAAGGAGTTTGAACTTTCCTGAAAGGTACGGAGTACAGGGGAGGGTTTTAATCATGTATAGTTTAGAAAGATCTTTCCAACAGTAACGCATAGGATGGATGGAAGTAGGGCTGGGAAGGGATAGTTGATGAAGGGGTATGTGGTAAAAGCTTGAGCAAAGGCATGAGCAACTGAGAATAGTGAAAGGGGCAGATTCCAAAGAAGGAAACCAGAGGACTTGAGACTGAGTGGATACAAAGTGTGAGAAAAACTTAGCCTCTCTCTGCCTCAGGCAACTGTATGGATGGTGTTCCACAACAGGTGTAAATGACTGAATGAAGAAATGATCAAGCGAACAGTGACTCCAATATGAAGCATTTATTCTTGACTTTAGGACGATATTCAGGGCTTCCCACATGGCACCAGTGGTAAAGAACCCACCTGCCAGGGCAGGAGACATAAGAGATGTGGGTTCAATCCTGCAGTTGGGAAGATCCCTGGAGGAGGGCATGGCAACCCACTCCAGTATTCTTTCCTGGAGAATTCCATGGACAGAGGAGCCTGGCGGGCTGCAGTCCATGGGGTCGCAAAGATTCGGACACAACTGAAGCAACTTAGCACAAACGGATGAAGACATCCAATAGATAAGTTGTCCTTAGGAGTTACAGAAACATCAAAATGGGAAGCAGTGATGAGAGCTTTCTGTCTTATCAGTTACTAATACAATCCACTGGATTCTCCTTCTCTTGCATGGCTTCTGGTATTGCAGGCTCAGGTCCTTGTACTTCTTTAAGCACTTTCACTGTCAATGTTTACTCTCACTGGTCAACCTAGTAGTGATTATAACTTGTCACAGTATATATTTTATTTTGCAGGCTCTATAATCTCATAAATACATGTTAAATAATCTGTAGTTAGCATAGCTTACTTTACACAATTCTCTCTTGAAGTAATGGACAGGTTAGATTTAGAAATCGAAAGTCATTAATAAACTAAGATGTGTTTAACAGCAGCATCAGTATTATGAATTATTCCAAGTGACTCTCCCTGTGCAGAATCACTGGTTCATTAAGCACATATATTCATATACTATATTTCAAATAAGAACAAACATTTTATCTATATTCTATTCCAGTTGCTCTATCATATACATGTATATTCTTCCCTAATTAAATATAGCTAAACATTCCTAAATAATATCTCTTTTCTAATCAAATGCAAATTTTCCCTGAAAACTCTATAAAACTTTAAGTGTAAGAATAGAAACAGTAAAATCAAGATATAGAATTCAATAAACAGCATGGTTAACTGGAAAAGCAATTCTATACCATAAACAAGTAACTAACTTTTTAAAGATCTTGAGAACAGTGAAATACATTTAACTATAAACTTCATGTAAAATCATTACAACATATAACAATATTTTAAAGCTTATCAAGAGATTTTTTTTAGAATATGAAGCCTATATTTTTAAATATAATGTCAGAAGTCAGTGATTATGCCATGGATGTTTGAAAATGTAATTTCTATTAAATGCTTTTCTATGAAGCTGAACACTGAATAGTAGATTTTACTATACCAAGTCAAACAAGAATGTAGACAATGGGACAAAAGCAGAATGACTTACTGTGCCACCAATTATAATTTAACAAAATATGTCAAATAACATTGAATATGTATTTTATAGCGTTATCTGGAAATAACAGTGTAAAATAATAAGAAATTAACTATTAAAAAAGTTACATCCCTTAAATATAGGAATCATAAATATTCAGAGAATCACATGAATATTTATATTAAGAGGTTGGAGGTTTATTTAAGAATAGGCTGGCCTATTAGTATGTTAAACCCTGCTGCTAAGTCACTTCAGTCGTGTCCGACTCTGTGTGACCCCATAGACGGCAGCCCACCAGGCTCCCCCGTCCCTGGGACTCTCCAGGCAAGAACACTGGAGTGGGGTGCCACTTCCTTCTCCAATGCATGAAAGTGAAAAGTGAAAGGGAAGTTGCTCAGTCGTGTCCAACCCTTAGCATGGACTGCAGCCTACCAGGCTCCTCCATCCATGGGATTTTCCAGGCAAGAGTACTGGAGTGGGGTGCCATTGCCTTCTCCTGTTAAACCCTAGAAGAATCCTAATTTATAGGGTTTTAAATGACTACAGTTGGAGAAATTTTTCCCAGATAAAGCATGTGACTCAAAAATACTGTTACAGACTTATTTCTGTCAAAACATCTTCCAGCATATTGTTTTAATTGAAATAACCTAATTGAAAAAAATTCCAAGGAATAAATAATTTAGGTAGTGAAAACAGCACTGAAATACTGAGGCATACTTTGTTTCTGATTATTCAGTAGAAAGTTTTAATACCTCCTTGAATCTTGAAAAAGTACTACTTTAAATTTATGGAGTTCACACACATCACACTTCTGATAATGTTGCCAAGGGTATAGATGAATGTAGTCATATGCCAAAATTTATTTTTTATAAAGTATATATTTTCATTTTGAACTACTTCTTATTTTGTTTGATAGTTTTTTTTAATCTGTTATCTTAATATATAAAATTTTAAATTATAAACTTGAAAACAATTCTATAAAGTTCTTCTTCTCTCTGTATATCCAAGAAGTGAGAAACATAGAAGAATTTAGAAAGAATGGTTGCATCTTTTAAATAATTATTTAGAAAAAAAAAATGTTTCAGTTGTTTAGTATACCAAAAGAGATACTACTTAGAATAGCATAGATTCATTTTAGGACACAAATGAACTTTTTACAGTTTGGTTAACAGTTATTAAATTATCCCTTAGCCTATATAAGTAATAATATACTTTTTAGAATCTTTATTTGATATTCAAAGAAAATATTTCTCTTCCCATTATGTATTGCTTGTAGTTAAATAATACAGATAAGAATTATACAGATTAAAAACTGCACAGTTAAAAACAGAATAAAAGAACAGATAGGACTGGTCACTGGAAAAATTACATTGTGCTCTATTGAACAAACAATAGTACATGATTTGGGAGACAAGAAATCATAAGACAAGACAGTGCTTAAATAAGCATTTTTGATGTAAACCTCCATCATTCTAAATATTCATGTTCCAGAAAATATCTATAATCACACTGCATGGAAAATTTCTTTTGCATATCCTTTAATTCATTTAGCATTTTCAGATGTTTGAAGCAAGCTGAATTAATCTAATCTCATAGGCTTTGGGCCTAAGTCTAGTTCACCAAATTGAGAATGGTGTCAATTACATTTTGGGGAATAGGTAGCAAAAAAATCAATGGGCAAGAAACTTGGTTTCACATATCTGCTTTCCTATTGTCTGATACAGATGTTACTTTCCTATGAAGGCTAATAAAAATGACCTCTAAAATATATTCAAGATAAGTAATAAATCAAAAAGACAGATCAATGAAGTGAAGTTGCTCAGTCGTGTCCAACTCTTTGCAACTCCATGGACAGTAGCCTATCAGGCTCTGCCATCCATGGGATTTTTCCAGGCAAGAATACTGGAGTGGGCTGCCATTTCCTTCTCCAGGGGATCTTCCCAACCCAGGGATCGAACCCTGGTCTCCTGCATTACAGATAGACGCTTTACCATCTGAGCCACCAGGGAAACCAAAAAGACAGATCATTAGAAACTTATAAACAGCTGAGCAGAGACATGCATGTATGTGACTATACATCTACCCTTCCATCTGTCTTTCTGAACGCTTCTCCTTCCAAGCTCAGCTTCTTTAAGAGCACGACAATCAAACAGAATGAAGAGAATCGTAGAGATATACATTCTGGGGTTTGATACTTCACATTCATCTCTCCATGCTTAGTGCTGGTGACATATTCATTTAAAAACCTAAATCCCCCAAGGAGTACATAAGACACGGACAAAATCTTCATCATCTTCTATCCCTATACTTAGACCTTCATAGTAGTCTTCAAATTCACCATATGATACCTCATCAGACTTGCTGCAGGCATCTTTTAACGTCTCTAGAAAAGATGATTTGATTTCTTCCTCTGTGGAGTGTCCTGTAAAATAGTACTGACTATGAAACCATGTCCTTAAAAGTCCAGTCAAATGGCTAACGATAAACACTTAAGTCACCTGATGAAATCTTTTTAGCAATTTGAAATCTTATGTCAAACTACCCATCCATTTATTTAAACGTTTACTTGCATGAACTAGAATTTAATGATGGAGACTTAACTATATATTTGATGCATCTTTTAAAACAGTCTGATAGGGAGTATCCTATATACGTATGGGCAAAATAACATTACTACTGTAGATATTTTTGTATTTGTTCATGTTTTAGAGAACTCAGTTTCATTCCCATTAGAAGTGAGGAAAGAAGAAAACAATTTCTATGATATATAGGCTGTTAACACAGTAATGCAATGTGTGAAAGGCATTAGTTACTTTATGAAGCAGTTACTCATAACTGCAACTAGAAAATATTACAGGATTCATGATTCAGAGGCTTCTGAACATCTTTGCTGGAAGGACTTTCAGTTGATTAAATCATTCTAGTTTAATCTCTGACATTAAGTAGGCTATTTCTACTAGTGGGTTATATTGAACATGTTTAATTTTAAACTATGCTGCTGCTAAGTTGCTTCAGTCGTGTCCAACTCTGTGCAACCCCATAGACGGCAGCCCACCAGGCTCCCCCGCCCCTGGGATTCTCCAGACAAGAACACTGGAGTGGGTTTCCATTTCCTTCTCCAACGCATGAAAGGGAAAAGTCAAAGTGAAGTCGCTCAGTCGTGTCCGACTCTTAGCGACCCCATGGACTGCAGCCCATCAGGCTCCTCTGTCCATGGGATTTTCCAGGCAAGAGTACTGGAGGTGAAAGTGCCATCACCTTCTCCGAATTTTAAACTCTAGGAAGATGCTATTAAGAATCACATATGTAAAAAAAAATGGAATTCTTTAGTTTGCTATTTAAAGTGAGAGCAAAGAACATCTAAGTCATCCTTTCTTAAAATTCATTTGATTTTTTAACTTAGAACAATAAGCTATTTAAATAAGTATCTCTGATTGTATCATGACTGGTTAAAGGAAGGAGTGAAATCACCTTAACTACCTTTTTCTTTAAGCAATTTTTGTATTTTCAAATTTTGATAGACATATGTAGGTTTATTCCCTTATTCTGCCTTGAATCTTCAACCATAAGCAGACAATAAAACTCAGAGGACTTGCTCATGTAATTATCTGTTCTCTCAACCTATTGTGCTCTAACTCAAGTTTGTCACTATCTCAACAAGAAATAGTTAACCTCAATTATAAATGTAAGTGAAAAAAAAAGTACAATAACAAACCCTATGAATTTTTAAATGAAGAAGCTCTCACATTTCTGGTTTAAAAAATAACTATCTCCTCTGTTATTGGCCTCAAGTCCATGCTATAAATTAATATAGTTCATAGATACACTTTTATTAACTCACATTTTTTAAATCTAATGCATTTTTCTTTGTTTAAATTTATTTAATTGGAGGCTAATTACATTAAAATATTGGTGGTGGCTTTTGCCATACATTGACATGAATCAGTCACAAGTGTACATGTATCCCCCATCCCGAGCCCCTCTCCCACCTCCCTCCCCAACCCATGCCTCTGAGTTGTCCCAGTGCACCAGCTTTGACTGCTGTTTCATGCATCGAACTTAGACTGGTCATCTATTTCACGTATGACAATATATATGTTTCAATGCTATTCTCTCAAATCATCCCACCCTTGTCTTCTCCCGCAGAGTCCAAAAGTCTGTTCTCTACATCTGTCTAATGCATTCTGACTTGTAGTAGTTACCTGAAATTACTTGAGGATGCATCTTTGCACAATAACATTTTCTTATGTCTATAATAGACACACTGCCTGTTTTGTTAAAATCCAGTTTCATAAAGGCCTAAATAAAGAGAAAAGTGTTATTTTTTCCTGTGAAATCATTAGAACCTAATTTTCCATTCTGCAGTAGGCTATTTTTGAGCTCTAAACAAAGCAGTTTAAAGTACTAAACTGGAATATGAAGGGAGCATCATGAATACAGGGGGAGATACTGGAGCAAGATATTAGGTGACCTGCACTTAAGCGTTAGTTCTACCACTTTCTAGCACCCTGACTTTGAGAAAGTAACTTAACCTCTGTTACCCTGGCTTTCCTCTTTTTAACACTGAGGAGTTGGGTAAAAACCTCACAGTAAAGAATCTGCTGCAATGCAGGAGATGAGGGTTTGATCCCTGGGTCTAGATTATCTCCTAGAGAAGAGAATGGCAACCCATTCCAGTAGTTTTGCCTGGAGAATCCCATGGACAGAGGAGCCTGGCAGGCTACAGTCCATGGAGACGCAGAGTCAGACATGACTAGCGAATTAAGCATGCCCGCACACTAGGAGTTACATGAAGTTGATAGATGGCTGGGACTGTTTTGATTCAAAAAGTAAACCTGAAATATCCTATCACTAAAATCAATGAGAAAATGAAATGATTTTTTAAATGGATTTCCTGAAACTTAATGCTACCTTTGGAAATGCTCGTTGCTTTTCTGCTCCTTTAATTCAATGCAATCCTGCGGATCATAAAATGTATTTTATTGAGAAAAGGAGTGGATCCATAGAAACACACAACAGACCCAAAGCAACATCCCACATTTACAGATGAGTCAAAATTAGAATGAAGTTTATTTACAATAATGTCACATATATATGGTACCTCTTATAGGCTAAATTGCATCCCCCCCAAAATTCATTTGTTGATGCCCTAAATCCAAGGACTTCAGAGTATGACTGCAAAAGACAGTCTTTAAATAGGGGACTAAGTTAAAATGAAACCATTAGAGTGGACCCTAATCCAGTATTTCTGGTATCCTCATAAGAAGAGGAGATTAGGCCACAGACAACACAGACTGAGGGACTGACCCAGAGAACACACAGTGAGAAGACAGCCAATTAATTACAAGCCAAGGAGAGCAGCTTCAGAAGAAACTAAACCTGCTAACACCTTGATCTTGGACTTCTAGTCTCCAGAATTGTGAGACAATAATTTTCTGCTATATAAGTCATCCAGTGTATGGTTTTGTTGTGATAACCCTAGAAAACTAAGTTTACTTTTGCCTATTCCCTGGATTTAGAAAAGGCAGAGGGACCACTGATCAAATTGCCAGCATCTGCTGGATCATCGACAAAGCAAAAGAGTTCCAGGAAAACGTCTACGTCTGCTTTATTGACTACATCAAAGCCTTTGTGTGGATCACAACAAACTGTGGAAAATTCTTCAAGAGATGGGAATACCAGACCACCTGACCTGCCTCCTGAGAAATCTGTATGCTGGTCAAGAAGCAACAGCTAGAACTGGACATGGAACAACAGACTGGTTCCAAATAGGAAAAGGAGTACATCAAGGCTGTATATTGTCACCCTGCTTATTTAACTTCTATGCAGAGTACATCATGAGAAATGCTGGGCTGGAAGAAGCACAAGCTGGAATCAAGACTACCGGGAGAAATATCAATAACCTCAGATATGCAGATGACACCACCCTTATGGCAGACAATGAGGGAGAACTAAAGAGCCTCTTGATGAAAGTGAAAGAGGAGAGTGAAAAAGTTGGCTTAAAACTCAACATTCAGAAAACTAAGATCGTAGCATCTGGCTCCATCACTTCATGACAAATAGATGGGGAAACAATGGAAACAGTTCATTTTGGGGGACTCTAAAATCACTGCAGATGTGACTGCAGCCATGAAATTAAAAGATGTTTATTCCTTGGAAGGAAAGTTATGACCAACCTAGATAGCATATTCAGAAGCAGAGACATTCCTTTGCCAACAAAGGTCTGTCTAGTCACGGCTATAGTTTTTCCAGTGGTCATGTGTGGACATGACAGTTGGTCTATAAAGAAAGCTGAGCACCGAAGAATTGATGCTTTTGAACTGTGTTGTTGGAGAGAATCTTGTGAGTCCTTGGACTGCAAGGGGATCAAACCAGTCCATCCTAAAGGAAATCAGTCCTGAATATTCACTGGATGGACTAATGCTGAAGCTGAAACTCCAATACTTTGGCCACCTAATGTGAAGAACTGACTCACTGAAAAAGACCCCAATGCTGGGAAAGATTGAAGGCAGGAGGAGAAGGGGATGACAGAGGATGAGATGGTTGGATGGCATCACCAACATAATTTGAGTAGGCTCCAGGAGTTGGTGATGGACAGGGAGGCCTGGCATACTGCAGTCCAAAGGGTCACAAAGAGTTAGACAGGACTGAGCAGCTGAGCTGAACTGATTCCCAGGACCAAGGCTTATGAACGAGACAGCCCTTCGGTTTCTGTTCTTGACACTCACATCCATCACCAGGACATGTAAGGTAAACATGAATGCAAATTTATAAGTATTATGTGGTTAATTTAACATAAGGTTTTTATCTTGCCTTTTGACCAGTAAAGATAGAGATTTTTATATTTTCCATTTGTGCCCAACGTAATTGTTCAGACTACTCTATACACAATATCTTTGTTTCAATATGGGATAAATATACATTTCATATTAGGTATATAAACAAAAGAGAAACTTCATTTTCAAAAGTATGCTCTAAAAATGGCTACTAGAACCAAAGTAATATGTTCTCTCCTATAAACTCAGGGCTTTTTTTTAAAATTATTGTTTAACATGGTCATTCTCATCTTCATTTTAACATTTAGCAAGCGTATTTTCAAAGTAGAGAAACATCTTTTAGTCATCGTGCAAGGGCGATATGCACTGAGCTCAGACCCTTGGGCTGCTCGGATGCTAGCGATTTTACATTGTCATCTCAGACCGGTTCTGTGAGGTAAGAAGCTGAGGCTCGGGGGATATTTAATAATTGATACACAGCTTATATGGAGCCAGAAAGTTATGGAATTAACAATTTGTAAACTGAAATTTAATTTCTGATTTTATTTTCTTTTTACAGTATTTTCCTTAAACAACATAGGTTGTCTTGCTGTATAATGGGTAGATTTGTACATGTATGTGTGTTTTTGTGCTTTACTAAAACCACAGTACACTGCAGGGAAAGGGATTTAAAACTTTTTCAATGGTAATTCATTAAAGAATTAAGAATGAACTTAACAATCTATTAAAAGTAACTATTTGGCTTCCCTGGTGGTGAAGAGAAAGAGTCTGCCTGCAATGTAGGAGGCCTGGGTTCGATCTCTGGGTGGGGAAGATCTCCTGGAGAAGGAAATAGCACCCCACTCCAGTCTTCTTGCCTGGAGAATCCCATGGACGGAGGAGCCTGGTGGGCTACACAGGCGGCAAAGAGTCGGACACGACTGAGCCACTTTACTTTCTTTACTTTCACTAGAAAGGTTACTTTACAAAGTTACCTTTCGAACAAATGATTTCCTATATTCATTCATTTCACCAATGATGGCACGTTTGAATTCTCCGTAATCAGCCCTGCCATTGCCACTGCTATTTAGGGTTAGCCACAAAGACTCAAAATCCTAGAAACAATCAGAGAGAGATTACTGCTACATCTTTAAGTTACGTATGGCCACAACTATAATCATCATAATATTTTGTTATATCTTTTGTTATATCTTATGTTTAGGGCTATACCTAGCCCTAAACAAGGTAGTAGACTTAATAAGGAGATTCCAAAAAGTCACATATAAATCCAATCAAAGGTACTAAGAAAGCTTATTTAGAGGAACTCTGTAATGAGGATAGTTCCATAAAGTTAAGAAGCATTTAAGAGTGGTAATAAATCAAGTGTATCATTTTAAATTTATTCTTTTCTTTAAAAAAAAATTTATTCTTTTCAATAAAAATGCTACCATTTACTGCAATTTGACCATTTAATTATTTGTAATGTATTATATCTGTGACAATTAAGAAGTCACTTTACTTACTGGAATGCCTCCAATAGGATCAGGACTGCTGATGATACCAGAACACATATTAAGTGGCATAAAGAAAACATTTACATTTTGGGTAAATGGTTAGAGAGGATCAGGGTTCGGATGGGATGCTCCTTCAGGTGGAGCTGCCAGTGAAATGCTCTGAGTAGAGAAAACCTGACCGGTAAGAAAATCCAGCCAGCAGACGCAGAGGTTGGCTGGACCTCCAGTCACAGTGGAGGGACCCATGGGTGTAAAGGCTTTGGGGTGATTCCTGGAATGGTCACAGCATGTCTCCGCTTAAAGCCTTCACAGGGGCATCTCCCTTTCCTCAAGCAGCCCTGTCTCATCCATGCTCCTCCTCCCCTCGTTTGCCTAGTCCCTCCTCATCCCTCAAATCTCAGTTCTGATACATACCCGCTCCAGAAATCCCACAAACCTCCTTCTCCATAACCTGGCTTGCAATTTATCTCACCTGTTCCGAAAGCATTCTCTCTTTAACACTTACCATGCTTTTTCTGCAATCATTTATATCTTTCTTTGGATTATAAAGACTGTAAGACTACAAATACGTCTCAGACTTAGAACAATGCCTGCTTCTTAGGTCCTGAATAAGCATATGAAGGCAGTATGAATGCTGACACTTAAAAAATCAACAGGATTTTCCTGTCGGCTTAATACTGATAACGAGGCATAAAGAAGGAGACAAATGAACTATAAAAACTTCAGCAGAAAAGTGAATAAGGCCACTTGAGAATAACAGTCATTCACTGCGGAGTTCACTGCGTGGTTACTTACGTTTTCGGACACTTCTAAGCGAAATAATTTTAGAGCTTGCTTAAAATCTGCTTTCTCTAAAAGTCCGTTTCCTTCTTTGTCCAGTTGTTGAAGGTATTTTCCCAATCCAGTCAAAATGCGAACACCTCTTTTACGAAGTTGTTTTTTCAGCATGTCTGTTTAGGAAAAAGAGTGATGGAAGCGAATTATCCCTATGCACACATGAATCAAATTGCAATTGTCTCTCTGGTAAGAAAAAAAAGTTGATACATCTGATATAAGGGATGTGAATATGCAACCAGATCATATGTATGGCTGACAAAAGGCTTTGAAAAACAGAATGCTTGTAGTAAAGTGGGTTATATACAAAATCACACATAAAGTTTATCAGAGCTATAGCGCCACTGTGTGGTGAGAGTGTTATATTTTAAATATAGGAAAATAATGGCCCACTTTGTCAGCATGAAAATAACCTCAGCATTACAAACAAAAAATTCATGTTTAAAAAATCTTCTCGGCTTCCACTTCACCTGATGAGCCTATGTTTTTAATCTTTTTCCTCTTTCTTTGTTTTTACCAACTGAATTACAAATTTTTGAGTGATCTGCCTATCAGTTCAAAATTTCTAAAATCGTTTGTTATCTTCAAATTACAGCATATATTTAATAACATCAAGGCTTTAAAATACTATCCTATACTTTTACACTTAAAGTAACCCTTTTTGCTAGGCATTTATAACAAGTTTTATCCCTAGGCCCATTCTCTTTGTGGGACAGATTTCATTTGATGCAGTTTGTAACATCTTCACTTAAGAAAATATAGTAACTTTACCAAAGCAGTTATTAAATATAATGCATTAGAAGGAAAAAAAATGTCACCAGATACAGGGTGACAAATCATACTGATCATGATAGAATAAACTTTATTAACAATAGCATCAAGGATATTAAAGTGAAAGTGAAGTTGCTCTGTCGTGCCCGACTCGCAGTCCATGGGGTCGCGGAGTCAGGCACGAGTGAGCGACTTCACTTTCACTTCTCACTTTCATGCACTGGAGAAGGAAATGGCAACCCACTCCAGTGTTCTTGCCTGAAGAATCCCAGGGACGGGGGAGCCTGGTGGGCTGCCGTCTATGGGGTCACACTGAGTCGGACACAACTGAAGCGACTTAGCAGCAGCAGCAGCAGCAGACAACTTTTAAATCTGCTTTTAGCCTTGTTACTCACATGTCATCTTTATATGATAAATAACGACTTATCAAAATTTATAAATTATATGTTGACTTCTGTGATGGTTTAATGCCTTCCTGCCTTCTTGACTATGAGTGTCAACAAAGGACTTGTCTATTTGAGCCTCACAAACTGTACTAACTACAAGAGTAAACTCTAGAAACAAATCTTTAAAATATTTTAGTGTACAAATCTACATATATTTTACATATTACCTCAACAACTCTGAAATTAATAAGAGGTTATTATACCCATTTTAGACATAAAGAAAGAGGTGCAAGAGATATACACAAAGTCATATGTCTACTGAATGGAAAGTCCAAACATGGTTTCCAGTCTAGTATTTTTTTCCTACACTAGGCCACCACAAATTTCTTTATGATACCATAATATACAAAATAAGTACTACATAGTAAAAATCACACATCCATTTCATAGATAAAAACCACACCATCTAGTGCTTTCTAAAATGTTTAAGTTCATAAATGATATAATACTAGTTATTCAGTTAGACTCATTGAAGTACGAGAAATCCTAAAAATATTTTTAAATATGTATTTGTGTATAAAATACAGAGATAGGGAGCAAATAGGCAATATAAATGAAGTGTCATAAAACTAGGTAATATCTGGAAAATCCTGCTTTACTCCTTACAAAGAAAATGGTTGAAAATTGAAACTATTTGAGAGTATAGTAGTGATACACACCTTGAATGGCCTTGAAAATCATGCTATCATTAGCTTCTTCACTGGTTACATCATCATGTTCCACAGAATCAGCTCTGCAATTGACATGTCCGTTCTAATACAAATATACTGTTTTGCAGTCTCAGTATAGGAACGCTAAGATTTCCCTGCTTTAGACTCAAAAAATTCTCAAAGAAAGATAGAAGAGTACTTAGAGATTAATCAAGTCTCCCACCTTTGCTTGCTGCTTTCATCCTGTATATGCTAAATCAAAACTAAAATCCTTATATCTCCCAAGAACTACCTTTAAGCATTATATCCAGTTTTATAATTATTTCAGTCTTCTTTTTAAAAACGTAATTAAAACTATTATTTAAAAGCAGTTTTACCTTTAAATGTAAATATGCTATTTTAAAAAGCAAAAAAAAAAAAAAACATATTGAACAATACAGTAAAAGACAATAAAAGACAACCACAGGCTTCCTTACAGCCAGTTCATGGCAAATGGCCTCTAAGGCACTAACAGTACACCAGTTATTGTATTTTGACCAAAAAAGCACTCCACAGGAATAGCATAAATATTTTCTGTGATTAAAAAAAAACTCAAATTCATTTAAAAGCTTTTGATTCATAAAATTATGTTTTCACTATGTATATTATCAATCAGTGGTCCACAAGCATGGGGCACCAAGGTTTTTTAGTGCTTAGAAAAAGCACCACTCTAAAAACATGGGAAAAGTTATTATATTATACTGTATCTCATCTTTTAAAATGTATTACTTTGGTAGCATTTACTACAATTAAAATGTTACAGTATAGGCAAATTAATTAAGTACTTTAGCAAACTTAAAATGGGATATCTTAAATCTCCATTTGATTGTAACTGTTCCCACACATGGAGTATATTTGAGTACAAGATATAGCACATAAAATAGACATGTATAGCTTTGCTTTATTTTTTTAATATAAATCTTAACTAAAATACAAACACTTTGATATAGAATCGCACTTTAATATAATAAAAAAAAAATACCTCTAAAATGACAAATGGATGTGTGACTTACTTGAGAGAATCCAAATCTCTCCAGTCAACATTTGTGATTCGAAGTGTAAGCACTGTGTTTTCTTTTACACTTTCTGGAAGTCTGGGATGATCAGAGCTCAAAAATGTCAAGTTTGCACCCTAAGGAAATTAACAAATGAATTATTTTAACTATGAAATATATAAGAAGGAAAATACAACTAATAGTAATTTTAAATATTCAATTTTGATTATGTCTAGTATGGTATACTTTTATTCTAATAAATAAGTATATTGAGAGAATGTTTAGAAACCACACAGCCTTCAGCAAATAATATAGGAAAAGAGAACTAATCTCACAATCTCCCAATTAGAACAATCATAACAATTGATGTGGAAAAAAAAAAATTCCAATTTTTTTTTTTTTTTTTTAAGAATCAGCAGAAAAAAGAACAAATTATCTCCATGGAAATTATGACACTCCAAAATACAGAAATAGAGCTAATGGTCTACAGAAAGATGTGCTGCAGACTGATGAACTACAACAGAGTCATTATCCTCTTTCGCCTGGTATTTTTAATATGATTGCATATGTTTATTTATGGCTGTGCAGGGCCTTCGTTGCTCTGTGTAGGCCCTCTCCAGCTGCAGAGAGCGGGGGCTACTCTTTGTTGCAGGGTGCAGGCTGCTCATTGCAGGGGCTTCTCTTGATGCGGGGAACGCAGACTCCAGTCACGTGGGCCCCAGTGGCTGTGACTGTGGGCTCTACAGTGCGGGCTCAGGAGTTGTGGTACAAAGGCTTAGTTGCTCCAGGCATGTGGAATCTTCCCATACCAGGGATCCAACCCGTGGCCCCTACACTGGCAGGTGGATTCTTATCTACTGCTCCACCAGGGAAGTCCTCTTTCACCTGGTATTTTGGTAACAAATATTACATGAAAGTAAAACTAAGCTTAACCTGTTTAGAGCATCAAGGCTTTGGTGAAAAAATTCCCCTCAAAAATCCTTCACCCAAACTTAGAAAATTGTTGTTATTTTAATTTCTGAGCTTCTCAAATATAGTCAAATATAAATAAACACAAATTTTAAATAGTATGCTTAATTATCTCTTTTGAAAATCAGGGAAGAGATTTCTCTCCTTTTTCCTAGAGCATTTACTTTAGAAAACTATAAGTACTTTCTCCACTCTTTGACATGTATATAAGTTCTCTTGAAATTATGATTTAAACAATAGAGACTATTTGATATGTGTAATGTAATTCAGTCCAATCTGGTCCTTTGTACTAGTCTTCAAACCATTCCCCAGACCGCAACCAGAGAAATCTGTCTCAATCACAAACCTGCTGCTGCTACCTCCTTTCATTCCATCCACCTTCTTACCTTTCAGTGACTCCCCAAGACGTTTTAGATAAGTCTTTAACAAAAGGCCACTCTTAGTAAGTTCTCATTTGTCTCTTGCCAGTCCCCACCTTGAAGTCGAGATCAATAGGACTGAACTTTCAGTTCTCAAAAATAGCCATGTCCTTGGAGCTTTTGTTCTCTGCATGACCTGTCTCCTCGCCTGAAAGCCTTGCCTCCCCTCTTCCAACTACACATCATCGCCTGCCTACGTCCAGGTTGGGTGGCACTCCCTGAAGAAGCTTCCTTCGACTCTGCAAAACTGGGTCACTGCCCCGCCTATCTGGCCCTCTGATCTCTTTGCCGTTAGAATATAATTCCCACAAAAGCAAGGATTCTTTTCAAGTTATTTATAGTTCTATTTCCAGTGCTTAGCCTATGAATGTATGTTTTATATGACTGATCATTGTGGGTAGGGAGATAACATGACTGTGATCATTTCAAATTTCAGAGCACTATACAACTTCTAACATTACCTATGATCATTTCACACTAAGGAATCTTTGTGATATGCCATACACCAGGAGTCGTGCCAAGCAGGGAAATCACAAGGAAGAGGAGCTAACCAGGAGATCTGTGACAGCTGCAGAAACCAAGCACTGCTCTGTGTGGAGAAAAACGTATGTCCCCAGAAGATAAGCCTGCATTTGGTGGAGAATTACTCCTGGTTCTACTGAAGTAGCCACTGACCCAGTGGTACAGCCTTTAAAAGCACCAAAACGCCAGCTCTCTGGGGCTTCCAATGCAGGATAGGTTGGCGGGGAGGGGCGGTGGAGCTGAGAAGGGTCACAAGGAATAAATGCCATGCTTAGATTCAGACCACTGGGATCTGGACCTGAGAGGCACCCCCTCTCCTAGAGAAACATCAACCATTAGCCAATGTATAAATGCCCCTGCTCAGGAAACAGGGAAAAGAAACTGGAAACTAGAAACCCTGTTCCCCTAACCCCACAGGACCCCTCAAAATCCAACACCAGGTAGTAAAACATGAGCACACACACACTCAACTTACAATATAAAGATCAGCAAGTTGGTACTGCTTTCCTTTTCTTCGTCCACGCTGATGACAATAAACGTTTTTTTGAATAAAAGGAAGTACATTTGTTCTAGGAGTTAAATGACAAAAATGTGGAATTATTCAGCTTCTCTGGTAAACAGTCATCGTGAGCGCTGTAACGATCTTTAACGGCATACCTATTTTTCCCAAATTGCCGATACTCATAAATTGTAAGGGACTGGTCGTGACTGAAAAAGAATCCGACCAGCTCTCTGCACGCATCACGTCCATTTCTAGAAAAAGAAAATGGTATCAAAGATTTTCAAATAGCATACTTTTCATATTTAAGATAGATGGAGTCTATGTGTCAAACAGAGATACCAGGATGTGCTCAAATGTGCGGTTATGGGAAACCCCAAGGAAACAATGACAGAGCTTGCTCAAGTGTCAGCTTCATTCTGACTGGGATGGAGAAGAGAGCTTTACCTTATACGAATATGAACATGGATCTGTTACAATGTAGATTACTAATCTGGCTTAGGCTTTTAAGACAGTGAAAGACATTAAAAAGGAGTTGAGCTTGCAACAAGCCACAAGATAGATATGCACTTGTTACCTTTTGTCGTGGAAATTTTAACATCGCTGAACAAATATGCTAATTTTAAAAAAGCCACCTTACCTTCAAATATGCATGAAGTGTTTCAAGTAACATTATCTGTTACTGGTAGTTTGTAAGACTAGAGAACAGATTTAAGAACCACCTTCCTTGTCATTTCACTACAGCTACCAATGTCACTTCACTACATCCACTGTTACTTCAAGCCATTAAAGTGAAATTAAATAAATTACATAAAGGTTAATTTTTTAAGTAGTTTAGAATCTTCTAGTAGTAACATGTAACTTTAAAAATTCATTTTATTTCTTTTTGAAAGACATTTTAAAATCACAGTTTAAATGATTTATAATTAAAATGTTTTTCTTTTAGACTCATACTCCCCATAGTTTTTATAAGAGATTAAATATATATTACCTAAAAATGTTTGTGGTACATTCACTTAAATGTAACAGATTTAACTGATTTAATTACTGCTACCTCTACTTGAAAAGAAAGTACCTTTTAATAATCATAGGATTAAAAAATTTAATAAAGTCACAATTACCTTGATATGATCCTACCATCAAACTGCACTTTATGAGAAAGGATATTTTCAGTTAATGTTGACTGGGTTCTTATCCTGGTAAGAAATACAATTGTTAATAATTATTTTTAAAATACCTACATTAGGTAAGAAACGTACCTAAAAGTTATGTCAATATTTTCAAATGCACATACTAGATAAAGATGAGGTTTAGACCTCTTTTTATTACAGACTGCTATTGCTATTGCAGACACAGAAGAAAGAACCCTGAGCTGTGGTATATAATGGGCTTCCCTGGAGGCTCAGTGGTAAAGAATACCCCTATCAATGCAGGAGACATAGTTTTGATTCTTGGATTGGAAGATACCCTGGAGCAAGAAATGGCAACCTACTCCAGTATTCTTCAGTGGAAAATTTCATAAATAGAGCCTGGTGGGCACAGTCCATGAGGTTGCAAAAGAGTCGGACATGATTTAGCAACTAAACAAAAACAACAAATTGTACATAATATACAAATAACTTCTATGCTAGAACTTACCATATCAAAGTGCTACAAAAGTCAGTATGAAACAGAGATAGCATGTTTGTGCCTGGCACTGTTGCAAGGCTAGCCGGTAGCCATTTCTAACCCTCTTCTTTGCCTCTCTCCCATCACTGAATTTGCATTCTTAACCTCTCACAACTAGAAGTGACTAAGAGACCCAGTTCTTCCAGGAAACTTCCAGGAAAGACTTTCTTTTGTCCTGATTAGAGAACGGCACAGAAAAAGTTCCTGCCTATGAACACGGCGGGGATATGACGATAGTAGCCATAGCGGCCATCAGGTAACCAAAAAGATCTCAGAGATGCCAGCCCAGAGCTGTGCCTCACTGAGCCACTGAACTAAAGCCAACAACTGGCCACCTCTAAGCAGCCAGTTGTATAAGGAAAATAAATCCTGATTCGCTTAAGCCACTGGCAGTCAGGTTTTCAGTTATGGGTAGCCGAAAACATTCCTTACCAAATCAGAGTAGAAACAAAGAGTGCTGGATGAGAGTTCAGTCTTGGCCATAGTTCTAGCTGTAAGGCTTCAGATCAGGTATTTAATCTTTATGGCTTTTAGATGGCATTGAATGATCTTATAAAGACTGCCAGTCCTAAAATTCTGTTTAATAATATGAAGCAAAACCCAACGACACACACTTTGACACCCTACTACCAATATTCTCTGAAGATTCAGTGATATCTCTTTACATCCCTTCCTAAGTAATTTTATGATATTCCCATAAAACTGCAGCTATAATGAAATTTCAATAATATAACTCACTGAGATCTTGAAACGTTATACCTCTATAAAAATCTAGGTCTCAATGAAAGGTAAGCAACATACAGCAAATACAAACCTGTAAATCAAATGAGAGTTCTGAACACAGACTGTAGCCATGAAAGTTTGGTCATCTCAATTCTATTTAATCCATTAGTAATAATGTGATCACTGCATGCCCACTATGTGCCTGAAAAAGTTCTAGATGCTGAGAAAATAAAGCAATAATAATAATAGCTACTATTTATTAAGAACTTCCTAGACACTAGTCTGTATTAAAATCTTTTTAATGTGTATTGGTTCATTTAATGCTTGTAGTAACTCAATGAATTAAGTGTTATTATTCCTGTTCTAAAAATACAGTTTATACAGTTAAACAGTTAGCACATAGCCTAGCAAACAAACAAACAAACAAAATTTTCTCATAACCATTACATTATATTGCTTCTCAAAGGTAAACAGAACTGAGTTTAAAAGTGATAGATTGAAATAACAGCTTTAAGGATTCTAGAGTTTCTTGAAAAGACAAAAAAAAAAGAAAAATAGCCATTTATATTATAAAATGGGAAGTTCCATGTTGGAGTTTTCAGTATCCGATACATAGCCCCAATACTTCTCTAAGTTCTTAAGCAGTAGAGGAATAAGAATCAGGCGGATGAAGACTCACATATAAATTTTCTTATTGCTAAAGCAGCTGGAAACCATGGTTTAGAAATGTAGCAACAACAAGCTAAGTCCTTAACACAGAATTAAACAGACTAACCCACTCATTCCCACTGGGNATACATAGCCCCAATACTTCTCTAAGTTCTTAAGCAGTAGAGGAATAAGAATCAGGCGGATGAAGACTCACATATAAATTTTCTTATTGCTAAAGCAGCTGGAAACCATGGTTTAGAAATGTAGCAACAACAAGCTAAGTCCTTAACACAGAATTAAACAGACTAACCCACTCATTCCCACTGGGAAAGCACCATGTAAAGTTCAGTGCACAGGACAGAATGTGAACTTCTGCAGACATTTGGGTCAAGGAACAAGAGGGGAGGAAGGCCTGTACTACACGTGCCAATGCCTGCTTCCCACTCTATGGAGCAGAAGTTTCTCCTCCTCTTCCTCTGGGAATAACGACTAAGGGCAGAGAAGTCCATCAATTCAATAATTCTAATCAAACTGCCACAGACAGAATGTGGTCCACTGGAGAAGGGAATGGCAAACCACTTCAGTATTCTTGCCTTGAGAACCCCATGAACAGGATGAAAAAGCAAAATGAAAGGATACTGAAAGAGGAACTCCCCAGGTCTGTAGGTGCCCAATATGCTACTGGAGATCAGTGGAGAAATAACTCNCTCTGGGAGTTGGTGATGGACAGGGAGGCCTGGCATGCTGCGATTCATGGGGCCACAAAGAGTCAGACATGACTGAGTGGCTGAACTGACTGACTGACCTAGACACCATATTAAAAAGCAGAGACATTACTTTGGTAACAAAGGTCTATTTAGTCAAAGCTATGGTTTTTCCATTAGTCATGTATAGATGTTAGAGTTGGACTAGAAAGAAAATTGAGTGCCAAAGAATTGATGATTTTGAACTGTGGTGTTGGAGAAGAGTCTTCAGAGTCCCTTGGACTGCAAGGAGATCCAACCAGTCCATCTGAAAGGAAATCAGCCGTTAATAATCACTAAGGACTAATGCTGAAGCTGAAACTCCAATACTTTGGCCACCTGATGTGAAGAACTGACAACTTAGAAAAGATCCTGATGCTGGGAAAGATCGAAGGCAGGAGGAGAAGGGGACCACAGAGGATGAGACTGTTGGATGGCATCACCAACCCAATGAGCATGGGTTTGAGAAAGCTCCGGGAGTTGGTGATGTACTGAGAGGGAAGCCTGACATACTACAGTCCATGGCGTCACAAAGAGTCGGTCAGGACTGCACGACTGAACTGACGGATACCCATAAGAGGATCTAAAATGAAAAATACAGATAGTTACCAGTACTTGTAAAGATATGGTGCCCCTAGCACCTTCTTACTGCTACTGGTGGGAGTTTTAATTGCAACAACCGCTTTGGAAGACTATTTGACAATATTCTTTAAAGCTGAACAAATGCCCAGTAGATGGGCCAGCAATTCCACTTCTAATTGAGTACTGAGCAGAAATGAGTACATGTGCTCACCAAAAGGCATGCACTAACGTTCATGGCAGCACCATCCACAAACTGCCAAACGTCCACCAACAGCTGTGAGTAAACAAACTGTGGCATATCTATACAATAAAATGCCGTACAGTCAGGAGGATAAGGGACAACTACAAATGACACAGATTAAACTTGCAAACGTAACGTCAAGCAAAGGAATTCAGACTCAGAGTCCAAGTTTCGTGAGTTCATGTAAATTCATAACCAGATAGTAGCAATCTGAAATGTTAGGATGGAGAGGCTAACCTCGGGCGGCAGAGGAGGTGTGAAGTAACTGGGGTGCTGACCTGTTTCTGGGTCTAGGAATAATCCGTAAGTTTTGTTCGGTTTGTGAAAATTCCTATGCTGTACATTTAAAATGTGCACACTTTGTGAATGAATGTGAATATGAATGAATGCGAATGAGCTTTCTATAAAAGTTTCAGAAAGAGGAGTTTAGACATATGGTAGCTGAAATTAGCTATAAGATTAGCTCATATCCTAATCTTCAGGTCACATAATTAATTTACACATGATAACAGGGACTTTGCAAACATGATTAAGTTAAAGATCTGGAGTTGAGAAGATTAACCAGGATTTTGCAGGTAGGTTCAGTGCAATCACAAGTGTTTGATAAAAGGAAAGCAGAAGGACACGTGATACCTACAGAAGAGGAACAGCTGAGTAATAACACTCCTCCGCTTTGAAGATGGTGGAGGGACCACAAGCCAAGGACCAAAGGCAGCCCCTAGACACTGACAAAGGCAAAGAGGCGATTCTTCCCCGAAGCCTCCGGAAGGAATGCAGTCCTGTCAGCACCTTGACTGTAGATTTCTGAACTCCAGAAGTGGAAGAGAATAAACGTGTGTCATTTCAAAATACTATTTGTGGTCATCTGTTACAGAAGCAATAGGAAATTAATACGCGATACCTTCAAATATTTAAAGGTATGGAAACTTCTAGAAGAGAAGATAAGGCTTCTAGAAATAAGAATGAGACAATAAGACCAAAGTTATAAGAAAATACTGACAATTATAACAATCTGAAAATATTAAAAAAACTGCTCTAAGAACTGGTGAATTTTCTATTCTATCAAATCTGAGGCTAAATGTCAATTGTTGGTGAAGTTGGTGAGAACTTTCAGTGGACTGCACCAGCGAACTATAAAAGTCTATACCAAACCAAGTACTTTGTACTTCATAAAGTACAAAGTAAAAGGCAAAAAGTAATATTTTTTAAAAAAATAGTAATTTTGAATATATTATGTCATCAGAATTCAGCCAATATATACTGTATATATACAAATGTCTCAGTTAGTACATTGTGTCTTTTCACATGTATTGTTGCCTAAGTTTCTGGCTGTCATTCGTAAATTATAAATAGAAGATCAGGAGGGCAAAGTTTACCCCAATATCTTAAAGTGACAGAACTGGGATCTGAACTCCAAAAACTCCACTTTCCTTTATACAGAAAAGATAAAAACACAAAGGAAAAAATTTCCATTAGATACAAAAGTACATTTGAAAAATATATTTATAACATACTACATCCTTATTTTATATAAAAACCCTCTTACTTTGTTTCATGCAGTGTTCTTTTCCTAAATCGAAGAGGTGCCAGCTTTGAATCTGGAAGGATATGAGAAATTTCTTGCTTCTCAGAGGTTAAATTTTGCTCCGGATCACTGATTACAGCCCTATACAGGAAAACACAACAGTCTGACAATTAAATATTATAATGAAATGCTCTAGTATTCACATATTTATAAGCAGTTGGAAAAACCCATATACAAATGCCAATTTATACTACTGGCAGAATGAATGATCTGTCAGATATTAAATGAATAAATTTAATAGTTAAAAACATCATACAAGTGAATATTCTTATCAATCTCTTTTTCCAAAAGTATTATCTAAAAATGAATTGAAATTTCTGAGAGGATTTGGAGCTTCAGGTCTTCCTCTTACTATTCTTTAAACAAAAAGACACTGTGCCAATGACTTCTGAACAAAAGACAGGAAGCAAACTATGTGAGCAACCATATGGATTTCTGGGGTGGGGAGGAAGCATTCCAAGTGGAAGGGAAAATAAATGCAAAGTACCTGAGACATCAGTAAACCTGGTATGTTTTAGAAGGGAGGAAGCCAGATGGCAAGGCAGAGTAAACAAGAGAGAAGTAGGAAAAGGCTCTAGGGCCTGATGGTGGGCAAAACGTGCAGGGGTTGGGGAGAACGTGTTACTGACCCCAGTTTTTTAGTGCTCCTTATTCATGCCCTTGGCATGCCCTCATTATAATGGTAGTGTACTTTCTTTGGCTTTAAGTTTAGCCATTGGAAATGCTTTGGCAGCAGGATGGCTCTGCTGATCTGACCTGAACTAATTCGTGCAAGTGTGGGTTGTCTGGGAATCTGTTCATCTAGGCTAATCTTGGCTAAGTGGTCCAGCTGCATGTAGGGAAGGACTTTTCTTTTGAGAACAAGTGGGTTGTGGGTTAACCAAGCTAACAAAGATGGCAGAAGCACAAAAAAGCAAATGGAGACATGAGGTTTTTTAAAGGATTAAACTCAGAATTAAGCCCACTGCTTTTGGCCATATATAATGGGCCAGAGTAAGTGAAAGTAATAGCTACTCAGACAAGTCTAGCCTGGACAGCTGACCTGAAGACACATAAGCATTAATTAATGACTACTGTTTTAAGCTACTAGGTTTTATAGTGATATGTAACCAATATATGTGCATACTCAGTCACTTCAGTCGTGTCTGACTCTGCAACCCACGGACTGTAGCCCACAAGGCTCCTTTGTGCATAGGAGTCTCCTGGCAAGAATACTGGCATGGGTTGCATTTTCCTCTTCCAAAGGATCTTCCCGACCCAGGGATTGAACCCTTGTATCCTCTGTCTCCTGCATGGCGACAGATTCTTTACCCACTGAGCCACCTGGGAAGCAACCAATACATAGGTCTTACAGATTTTATTCTGATTGACACAGATGTTACTAGAAGGTTTGATGTGGCTTATGTTTTTAATGAACTCACTGGCTGCTAGGTTGAGAATAGACCAAGTAGGGGCAAATGCAGGTACAATGAGTCCAATTAGAAAGTGTCTGAAATAATCCAGGAGACAGGAAATGACAGGGTGAACAGGAAGGGTGGCAGCAGAGAGGGATAAATTAATTTTGATGGTAGACCTGAGTTTGCCAATGAACTGCATATAGGATTTGAATGAAAGAGAAGGATTAAAGGCATTAACAAGATTTTAAGCCTAAATAACTTGAAGAATTATTATAAATAGCTGACAAAAGAAAAGATGCAAAAGGCAAAGGAGGAAAGGAAAGACATATTCATCTGAATGCAGAGTTCCAAAGAATAGCACGGAGAGATAAGAAAGCCTTCATCAGCGATCAGTGCAAAGAAACAGAGGGAAACACTAGAATAGGAAAGACTAGAAGCCTCTTCAAGAGAATTAGAGATACCAAGGCAACTTCTCATGCAAAGATGGGCACAATAAAGGACAGAAACGTATATGGACCTAACAGAAGGAGAAGATATTAAGAAGAAGTGGCAAGAATACACAGAAGAACTATACGAAAAAGATCTTCACAACCCAGATAACCAGGATGGTGTGATCACTAACCTAGAGCCAGACATCCTGGAATGTGAAGGCAAGTGGACCAGACGAAGCATCACTATGAACAAAGCTAGTGGAGGTGATGGATTCCAGTTAAGCTATTTCAAATCCTAAAAGATGATGCTGTGAAAGTGCTGCACTCAATATGCCAGCACATTTGGAAAACTCAGTAGTGGCCACAGGACTGGAAAAGATCAGTTTTCACCAATCCCAAAGAAAGGCAATGCCAAAGAATGCTCAAACTACCACACAGTTGCACTCATCTCACACACTAGTAAAGTAATGCTCAAAATGCTCCAAGCCAGGCTTCAGTAATACGTGAGCCATGAACTTACAGATGTTCAAGCTGGTTTTAGAAAAGGCAGAGCATCCAGAGCTCAAATTGCCAACATTTGATAGATCATTGAAAAAGCAAGAGAATTCCAGAAAATAAATCTACTTCTGCTTTATTGATTATGCGAAAGCCTTTGACTGTGTGGATCACAATAAACTGTGGAAAATTCTTCAAGAGATGGGAATACCAGACCACCTGACCTGTCTCCTGAGAAACCTGTATGCAAGTCAAGAAGCAACAGTTAGAACTGGACACGGACCAACAGACTAGTTCCAAATCAGGAAAGGAGTACGTCAAGGCTGTATATTGTCACCCTGCTTATTTAACTTAGATGCAGAGTACATCATGAGAAATGCTGGGCTGGATGAAGCACAAGATGGAATCAAGATTGCCGGAAGAAATATCAATAACCTCAGATATGCAGATGACACCACCTTTATGGAAGAGAGTGAAGAAGAATTGAAGAGCCTCTTGATGATAGTGAAAGAGTAGCATGAAAAAGTTGGCTTAAAACTCAATATTCAGAAAACGAAGATCATGGCATCCAGTCCCATCACTTCATGGCAAATAGATGGGGAAACAATGGAAACAGTGAAAGACTTTATTTTGGGTGGCTTGAAAATCACTGCAGATGGTGACCACAACCACGAAATTAAAAGACAACTTGTTCCTTGGAAGAAAAGCTGTGACCAACCTAGACAGCATTACAAATGTCTGTGTAGTTAAAGCTACGGTTTTTCCAATAGTTGTGTATGGATGTTAAGAGTTGGACTATAAAGAAAGCTGAGCGCCAAAGACTTGATGCTTTTGAACTGTGATGTTGGTGAAGACTCTTAAGAGTCCCTAGGACTGCAAGGAAATCAAACCAGTCCATTCTAAAGGAAATCAGTCCTAAATATTCACTGGAAGGACTGATGCTGAAGCTGAAACTCCAATACTTTGGCCGCCTGATGTGAAGAACTGACTCTTACAAAGCCCCTGATGTGGGTAAAGATCAAAAGCAGGAGAAGGGGACAACAGAGAATCAGAATGTTGGATGGCATCACTGACTCGATGGACATGAGTTTGAGTAAGCTCTGGGAGTTGGTGATGGACAGGGAAGCCTGGCGTGCTGCAGTCCATGGGGTTGCAAAGAGTCGGACATGACTGAGTGACTGAACTGACAGACTGAACTTGAAGAATATTGTTGCCATGGAAGAAAACTAAAGAGGATTTCATAATGAGGGAACGAAAGAGAACAACTTTCAGAAACCAAAGTAACATTTTCCAACGCTACTTTAGGATTTGGATTAGGGCTGCATCAGCATATAGGTGGTTACTGAAGACCCGATACTNCAGACTGAACTTGAAGAATATTGTTGCCATGGAAGAAAACTAAAGAGGATTTCATAATGAGGGAACGAAAGAGAACAACTTTCAGAAACCAAAGTAACATTTTCCAACGCTACTTTAGGATTTGGATTAGGGCTGCATCAGCATATAGGTGGTTACTGAAGACCCGATACTGGATGAAATCACCTAGAAAGTAAAAGAAGTCAAAGAAGTCCTTGTGTATTCCTGTGTGTAAAGATAGGAGAGGTGAAGAGGAACTAAGACAGGAGGCTGAGGATTGGAAAGTAGGAAGATAAACCAACCACGTGTGGTATGCCAAAAGCCAAGAGAGGGAAAAAAGGTGCTTCATAGAGAAGAAAGTGCTCAACCCAGTAGATGGCACTGACAGCTTGAGTAACTGAGAATTAGGTAACTGCCATTAACCCAACAATATGGATGCCACTAGAAGGAAATGGCAACCCACTCCAGTGTTCTTGCCTGGAGAATCCCAGCGATGGGGGAGCCTGGTGGGCTGCAGTCCATGGGGTCACTAAGAGTCAGACATGACTGAGTGACTTCCCTTTCACTTTTCACTTTCATGCATTGGAGAAGNTCTATGGGTCACACAGAGTCGGACACGACTGAACTGAGTTAGCAGCAGCAGCAGCAGTTATCTTATGAAGAGACATTGTGGTGGCATTTTGGGAGTAAAAATGTAGTCAGTTCATGAGGTAATAAAAGGGGAAATACTGAAGACTGTAACAAAACCGTGTCCAAAAATTAACTAAGAAACAGATAATAGACTATCATCCTTTCTCTCTGCCAACCAACTAAGTAGTTATCTTTTTCAAAGCTAAGCTTGAGTCTTCCCTCTGCTGTGAAGACTTCCTAGACTATACTAGCCTCTTCTGAAATCATGCATTACTTATATATTCATGCAATTTAGCACTGCAGGTACTGAAACTTTATCTAGTTTTCTAAGGGTTGCGAAACTTTACCTTAGGCTTTAGAACTCTTGACAATCCCACAGTTCCCAAACTGTGCACTGAGTCACATTCGGGTGTCACAGGGAAGTCAAAGGAACACTGCTGGACACGTTTAGTTTTTGAGGGAAATAGTGATACTCATAATTGGGGCATACCACAAAAACGACTAGCTCCAAGTAATTCACAGCTTCAGCAAAATACCACATTACACGCCATCAATGAATGATATCACATCTTTGCAAAACTGGCTTCTCTACAGTTGCTGCAATAAACAGCAGGGGCCAGGTGGGCTAGACAGTGAGAGTGGCAGCATTTATACAGTTCTAAGATTTGAGAGATTATTAGCCATCCAAGTGCATATGGCCCATTAGTGAGTAACTGCATATTTATGAAGGAGATAAAAACATTTTTTTCAATTTGTATTATTTTTTCAGATGACCGTTAAGTTATTAGGAAGAAAATATTTACTAAACTATTTAGACAAAAAAAAAATGCTTAGTAAATAGAACTGTTAAGTATTTCTGTTGGGCAAGGAGTCTGGTGGGGAAAAAAAAGTGCAGTAAACAGAGAAAGTATGGAAACCTCTGAGCTGACCATTCCAGTGCAGACGTCATGTATAAGAAGGAAACGTAACGAATGCTTTCTGAACAGATCTCTATTAATGCTCGCCTGGATAAGTGGTCTGTCATCACTTGCTCTGCGACCATCTGTTTCTTCTTCTCTGCAGCCACAACATCCTGAGAAGAGAAAATGAAGAGAACGCCATTGTCCATAAGGCAGAACAATACTATAGTTAGCACGAGAGGCCTAAAACATAAAGAAGCATTTTCGATTTCTTTCTTAAAGATTCCCGTGTCATCTTTTCCCAATGGCTTTCCCAGTGGCTCAGCAGGGAAAGAATCTGCCTGCAACACAGGAGACACAGGAGATGCGGCTTTGATCCCTCGGTCAGAAGATCCCCTGGAGAAGGAAATGGCAACCTGCTCCGGTATTCTTGCCCGAGCAATCCCATGACAGAGGAGCCTGGCAGGCTACTGTCTATGGGGTTGCAAAGAGCTGGACAGGACTGAGAGACTAAGCACATCATACCATCATTAATAAATCTGAATTCCAATCATTTAATCTAAAAATACATTCATTTGCTAAAATGTAATACCGTTAAATTTTGGCAGAAATCATCAGTGATTTCCATGCCAGTCAGACAATGACTGCAACACCCAAAAGCAAGCGAGAGAGGTGACATTGATGAGTAGAGAGACCATGGAGAACACGCGTCTTGGGTGCTGACATTTACGGTGACTTATACTTTGGAGGAAATGTTAGAGCCACCCTCAGGCACATTGATTTAGAGAGCTGTGTAAACAGAAGGCAGATTAGAAGCAGAATCACACAACTGCAGCTAAAAGATGACAAAGTGGACGAGATGGACATAAAAACCACAGGTTCCCTGCCTCTGTTGTTCATTTAGTTACAAACTAAGTTGAACAGTTTCCACCTACATTTAAAAAGTACATTGGTACTAATTTCACATGCATTCAAAATTTACTCATGTAAAACATCTCCTTTAAAAGATTGATACAGGGGTGCTACCACAATAGAGTAAAATGTGCTTAATGGTGAATTAAGATATGATGCTACTAAGAAAGTAATTGAATGGGAAGAGAAATCCACAAACACCTAGATGGCTCTGGATTATACTAAGAGCAGACGCCAAAAGGCCTTATGTATTTAGTAACATCCAATCAAGTATAACTTTAGTGAAGAATGAAAGTTGCTCAGTCATGTCTGACTCTTTGCGAAACCGTGAACTGTAGACTGCCAGTCTTCTCCATCCATGCAATTCTCCAGGCAAGAATACTGGAGTGGGTTGCCATTACCTTTTTAGGGGATCTTCCCAACCCAGGGATCAAACGAGGGACTCCTTCATTGCAGGCAGATTCTGTACTGTCTGAGCCAGCAGGGAAGCCCCAAAAGAGTATACTTTAGAAATATACCAAAATAAGCCTTATCTGGGACACAAGGAACATTTCTTAATTTTTCCATAATCCTGGTAATACTTGTTTTTCTATTAGGTAAAAACACCTATATAATAACAGGCATATACTGTTATTGTACATGTGATTTTTAATAAACAAACAAATTGCCAGCTTGGGACATCTGCAGAAAATCAGTCCACTTGGCCCAGAGATTGATTACCTCTTGCTGTCAGTTCAGAATGGATTGATTCAGGATGATTGCTATCCAAATAAAATCTATTTTGAATATCCACTCAGTGATAATGTATCTGGCTAAATCCACATTGCTTTATTATTATTTAGGCCATCTAAAGCAGAATTTTCTCAATTTTAAGCCAACACACACTGATAGCCCATCAATCAGTTACAGGTGTACCTGAGGTATTAATCACCTGGGGGTGTCTAGGGAGCCAATGGCCTCCAACTTCAAGAACCTTGGTCTGCATACGCCAGGACACTATAGAAATGCTATAATCATCTATTTGTACAATAACTAGTCTAAGTAATACTCATTAAGAAATCTCATTGATTTTGTAAAAGGTATAATTTAAAGTTAACATTGAGACTAGAGCTTTGTTTCCCTTTTCCTAAAGAAAAATTACATTATCCCTGCCCTTCAGTTTTATTAGCTTATGATTTTCAAAACAAAAAGATTATCCAGCTACTTCTTCGTGGGGAAAGCGGTGATACCAGATTAGCCCATTGTCTTCATGGTCAGTGAACATTCTGAACAGTGTAAACTAAATTTTCACAAACTTCCAAAGGTGGAAGATGACTTTTCCACAGTAAACATACCAAACGTCGATCCATGGTAGAAGTGAGGACTGAACCTGGCGTATTAATGACTATTTACCTCAGCCCAACTTCAACTGTCGGAATCACCTCTTCAAATTTAAGGCTGCAAAATTTCGGAGGACAAATTATCTTAAACAGTTTATCAAATCAGTAAAAGTACCAATAACTTACAGCATCAGATTTTCCTGTACTCCGTTGGAGAATGTGAGGGTTGTCTGCATAACCCTGCTGTAGCAGGGCTTTCCTGTCCAGAGTTGTCAGATCATCTGTGATGGCTTCTGCACCTTGTACACACTAGATGTGAAGCAATAAGTGAATCCTCATATGCATGCTTAGAACATTTGTTTTTAACAATATAAAGAATAAAACAATGACTGGATACATCAGATTAAGAGTATAGGCTCTGATAATCAGACCACCTATTGAATCCAGCTCTCCCACTTTCTAGCTAGACAACATCTCTGTGCCTCAGTTTACTCATAAATAAAATGGCAATTAATTAGTAACTGTTTTGCACTCCAAAAAATGATTAAATGAGGCGATACATGGCTAACACATTTCAGAAGTACCTGACATATAGTAAGCATTACATAAAAGATAGCAACTATTATAACTATAATTGTCCATTTGAGTCTTTGTAAAGTTAATAAATATGGGCATGTCATTCATTTATAAAGCTAAGTTTGCAAGTAAAATGATACTAATATATGGCTGTATCCTTTGAGATTGTTAAAATCAAACACAAACAGAAACCAGCCTTAAAAATCCCCTGAGCAGACAATACCAGTTTAGTCATACAAGCAAAGCTTAATTTAGCTTATTTTACAAGACAAGTGAGACTAACTTGACCAGAGTTACTTCCTGCTTATGTCTCTAGAAATCATAAGTGAAACTTAAACTGTTCCCCCAAACTGATATGAAGTAACCACTAACCCATCCCTTATCATTTAAGAAAATTCTGGTATTATAACCAATCACTGTGAAGCATAAACAGTCACTGCCTCCACACTATGTAAACTGCTTTATAACAATAGCTCCTTGGGTCTCTTTCCATGTTTAATTTGAGTACTTACAGTTCACGAACTGACCGTTTGGTGTGTACACAAAACTTTTACTAATCACTGCTGTGGTGATTCATTGGTTTTATGTCTGCTATTTCTGAACTTTTAACAACTTTCTAAAGAGGTAAATGTTAAATTTTTCTCTGAATACTAGATGTGTTTATATGAGCTTAACAAAATATAATTCTCCAATAGGATGACAACTTATCAAAAATGTGATAGATTACAAATGTATCTCCCCAGGGCTTGTTCTTACTTTAGATTTTCCTTGAAAGGTCACATGTGATCTTGATAGTCTTTGCTGTCTCAATGACCTGCAATTGCTACATGAAACCTTATTATACATTTGTTTATGATTTGTTGCCTGCCTCTCCTGTTGTAAGTTCCATGAGGGCAGGAACCTTGTCTGACCTTTTCATTGCAGGATCCCTGGTGCCAGAGCAGGACCACATGAAGTTGGCACTGTATATGTATCCAATGAATGAATAATAAATCTTGCTAGTGCTAAGTCACTTCAGTCATGTCCGACTCTGTGCGACCCCATAGATGACAGCCCACCAGGCTCCCCCGTCCCTGGGATTCTCCAGGCAAGAACACTGGCGTGGGTTGCCATGTCCTTCTCCAATGCATGAAAGAGAAAAGTGAAAGGGAAGTCGCACAGTCGTGTCCGACTCTTCGCGACCCCATAGACTGCAGCCTACCAGGCTCCTCTGTCCATGGGATTTTCCAGGCAAAAGTACTGGAGTGGGGTGCCATTGCCTTCTCTGATAATAAATCTTAAGTGTGTACTATTGTGAGATAAATTTATGAGGCTACTTTATACTTTTATTTATTTACCCATTAATATCTGTTTTTCCTAAGTAGTGATTTGACAGTGACCAAAAAGATGTTTAACATTATATAAGGTAAATTTAAGAAAGATTAAATTAACAGACTTGTTTCAGTACAAGCCAGGTTTGCATTAAGAATAGGTTGGAGGAAACTTTCAAAGGCATCTTACTTTGTTTCAACTTGTTTTCAGTCTTTTACCCAAGGGAAACAGTGGCATTTCACTTGGCATCTCAGATTTAACCTCTTCCAGTCAGACTTCACTGTGATATCCCCCACTCCAGTTAATGAAAAATACCCCCTTTGAACTCCTCAGTTCAAAAAGCCTTAGAGTCATCCTTCATCTTTCCTTTCTCTCAAGCCTAAAACCAATCCTTCACCAAATATTCTGAGCCTTACCTTCAGAAACTGTCTAGAATTGAACTGCTCGTTGTGACCACTTCTTATCCAAATCTGCTGCAACCACCTGCGTCCAAGCAGGCATTCTTACCTCTTGCCTGGATTATTGGGATAGCCTCCACAGTAAAACCCATTCTCAACAAAACAGAATAGAAGGTAAAGTCTTGAAGTGGTCTACAAGACCTCTCTGATCTGCCTCCCAGCCTCTGCTTCCCTTTAGCTCACTGAAAAAATCTCCTCCCACCTCTCCCTTGTTCTTCTCCCTCATCACACTGCTCTTAATATTTCTTAAATACTCCACGCCCACTCCTACTTCATGACACTGAGAGTTTCTTCTAACTGGCTTGCCACTTACCCCTTTTGAATGTGCCCTAAAATGCTACCTTATGGAAAAGGTCTTCTCTGATGATCCTGTACAAACTACAATCCCAACCTTGGCCTTCCAAGTTTCCTTTACTCATAGCATTATCATCATCTATCATATTAGAGGACTTCCTGGTGGCTCAGAAGATAAAGAATCTGCCTGCAATGCAGGAGATCCAGGTTCCAACTCTGGGTCAGGAAGATCCTGTGCAGAAGGGAATGGCTACCCAACTGGTTCATTCATTCATTTATTCTTTTTTTTTCTTGCAAGAACAGGGATATTTGTCTGTTTTAGTCACTGACTTATAACCAGTGCCTGGAAAGGTATCTTACACATCATGAAACACTAGAAAACTATTTTTGAAAGAATAAACAATGAATGAATTAGTAGGAGTTTTGTCTTTTTATAGAGTTGGTGAAAAAAGATATACCTGCAATGACCACACGCTACTAAAGTAATGTTCAAGATTCTCCAAGCCAGGCTTCAGCAATACGTGAACCATGAACTTCCAGATGTTCATGCTGGTTTTAGAAATGGCAGAGGAACCAGAGATCAAATTGCCAACATCTGCTGGATCATTGAAAAAGCAAGAGAGTTTCAGAGAAACATCTATTTCTGCTTTATTGACTATGCCAAAGCCTTTGACTGTGTGGATCACAGTAAGCTGCGGAAAATTCTGAAAGAGATGGGAATACCAGATCACTTGACCTGCCTCTTGAGAAACCTGTACGCAGATCAGGAAGCAACAGTTAGAACTGGACATGGAACAACAGACTGGTTCCAAATAGGAAAAGGAGTACGTCAAGTCTGTATATTGTCACCTTGCTTATTTAACTTAGATGCAGAATTTTCATGAGAAACACTGGGCTAGAAGAAGCATAAGCTGGAATCAAGATTTCTAGGAGAAATATCAATAACCTCAGATATGCAGATGACACCACCCTTATGGCAGAAAGTGAAGAAGAACTGAAGAGCATCTTGATGAAAGTGAAAGAAAAGAGTGAAAAAGTTGGCTTAAAGCTCAACATTCAGCAAACTAAGATCATGGCATCCGGTCCCATCACTTCATGGCAAATAGATGGGGAAACAGTGGAAACAGCTGACTTTATTTTGGGGGGCTCCAAAATCACTGCAGATGGTGACTGCAGCCATGAAATTAAAAGATGCTTACTCCTTGGAAGAAAAATTATGATCAACCTAGACAGCATATTCAAAAGCAGAGACATTACTTTGTCAACAAAGGTCCATCTTGTCAAGGCTATGGTTTTTCCAGTGGTCATGTATGGATGTGAGAGTTGGACTATAAAGAAAGCTGAGTGCTGATGGTTTTGAATTGTGGTGTTGCAGAAGATTCTTGAGAGTCCCTTGGACTGCAAGGACATTCAACTAGTCCATCAAAAGGAGATCAATCCAGGGTGTTCATTGGAAGGACTGATGTTAAAGCTGAAACTCCAATACTTTCACCACTTGATGCGAAGAGCTGATTCATTTGAGAAGACCCTGATGCTGGGAAAGATTGAGGGCAGGAGGAGAAGGGGACAACAGAGGATGTGATGGTTGGATGGCATCACCCACTCAATGGACATGGGTTTGGGTGGACTCTGGGAGTTGGTGATGGACAGAGATGCCTGGCATGCTGCAGTTCATGAGGTCGCAAAGAGTCAGACATGACTGAGTGACTGAACTGAACTGAACATAAGTACTATTAATTAATATTAATTTGGGAATATTATTTCCTGTAAAATTGAATTTTGATTTTCAGTGTTTTATTTAAAGGTATTTCATTACTTTAAAAATATATATATGTACCCACACAAATATATATAAATTTACATTTTAGGAGGTAAAACAATTTGATAGTGAGATTCATCACCTTTTATACTAAATGAAAGGAAAACGCAACTCAGGAATTTTGCCTTTAGAATAAAGCAGAGTGGAACTATTTTACTGTTTGATATTATCAGTTGATTGATGTATCAACCTGTTTAATTAGTAGCTATAGCCTTTAATTATTGTCTTAGATTCTAAATTCATCTAACTTTAGCTTTTCTTTATCAGCAAAGAGAATCAATTTGAATGTGAATTCTTGCTTTAAAGAGGGGCTATGTTTCAGATATCAGGGACCTCTTTTATTTCTAGAGATTTACTATCCCAGTGTTAATTCATGTAATTATAATAGGATTTATTAACAGCAAATTTATACAGCAGCTTTGGTTTTAATAAGAGTATACTTTAAAATGACATCAGATAAGTTGCTCAAACTCCATAAGTACGAGATTATTATATATAGAATATATAGAAACCAGGGATTTTTTGTAAGACTACCAAAGACATATTAAACTTCTAATATGCAGGTTAAAAAATCAAAAAAGTAAAACAAGATCTTCTCCAAAAGAACATATGCAAATAATGGCTTTTATTTATAAAACCCTTACTCATTCATATGGGAAGATTTGCAAACAATATTTAACTTCTCTTAAACCAAAAGTAAATAAGCATCCTCATTTGAACTTGTGTTCAAGGATATCAAGGTTTTACTTTAAAACTATTTGAATTGTTTTGCCATGAAAAGGAAAGCATGCACTTAGAGAAACTTTCATTCTGTTTTCCCAACATTATTACAGTAATCTAAATATCACATGGTAGATCCTACAGATACTTATACACCCAGCTGCTAAACAGTTATGAAATTGTCCTACCTGCTATTACAGACACTAGAGTACTATATTTATGTACATCTGTTTGAATCTGGAAAATTAGTTTTAAAATAAATGGGAAACACATGTATACCTATGGCAGATTCATGTTGATATATGGCAAAACCAATACAATATTGTAAAGTAATTAACCTCCAATTAAAATAAATAAATTTATATTAAAAAATAAAAAAGACCAAATAATCTCATAACTTTTGTTACTCTTTTAGCTAAATACCATGGGTTTTAATGAGTTCCAGATAGTCCCTACATGGATTAGAAAAAAAAAACAAGCTGATATGCCACATCTACGTACAACTTATTTAGGTATAAACTGACCATTCATGAATATAGGAGCAAAGTAAATATAATAAATTTAATGGCTTTTCACAAGCATACCAGAAAGGTCAAAGCTGAATTTTAGAGAGGTTTTATAACTTATTCTTTTTGCTGCTACTGCTGCTAAGTCGCTTCAGTTGCATCTGACTCTGTGTGACCCCATAGACAGCCGCCCATCGGGCTCCCTGTCCCTGGGATTCTCCAGGCAAGAATACCAGAGTGGGTTGCTGTTACTCAACAGTAAATGCTAAGTAAATACAACTACCAAACTTCCCTGAAAATACATTATTCTTATTAAAAGTTAACTGAATGAAGAATTATATCTAAGGGCTTTCTTTATGACCAGTAGTATCATAAATTATGTTTTCAAACCTTTCTAAAATTCAAGGTTTACCTTATTGATATGCTTGTGAAACACCATTAAATTTATTATGTTTACTTTGCTCTTACATTCATGAATGGTGAGTTTATATCTAATTAAGATTAAATTAAAATATAACATCTTCAGCAATTCACGATATTAAAAATATCTCCCTAAGTCAACTAGAAAACAATCATGGAGTGATGACAGTTTTAAAATAAATCAGGGTCACTTGAAAGTCTGAAACCACTTTTCAACGTTAAAGTTTAGTCTTTAAAGTGAGACAAACAGAGTTCCAGATAGCTACATCGGAAACAGATACGTAATACTGCCTTATTTCCAACCCAAGGCAAGTGAAAAACTACAGAGGAAAGGCGATTAGGTCATATGACTAAATTTTTCACATCTGAAAATGGCGATAATAACCCACTGAAGCTCTTGTGAAGAATAAACTAGTTAATTTAAGTAAAGTCCTTAAAGAGAGTCCCTGGCACACAGAAATAAGTGTTACCTATTATACTTTATTATGATTAACAGCAAGATAAATCAGGCAGAGACGTTTCTATAATACAAACACTGTGTTCTTTAAATTCCATTACAATTTTGTAAAGCCTCATACATTACCTTGTCATCTGTCTTGTTTCTTGGAGTCTGTTGATATGTGATACTTGACTTTGCCTTTTCGGCATTTCTCTGACCATATTGTTTATATCCCCCTTTCATTTCAGTTTTGTATTCCTGATGTTTTAGTTTATATTTGGCTGTTGGTGCTGATAAATTTTCAGGTATTCTGTCCTGCTCCAAGAAGTAAAAAGAAAAAGAATGCTATCATGATAAAAAAATTCAAAATTACTATTAATTTTCCTTATTAACATTAAACAAGTTTAACATTTACCTTAGCATTTATGCTTAAGAAACAGATCACTATGATCTATTTTCTAAGGAGAGGTAATATTTAAAACTTTTAGCTGGTGCAGCATGCCTGAGTGGGCACTGCCCTCAAATACCCTAAGCCTGTATCTTGTTTCACAGCTGGAGATCAGTCCTAGTTCTAAAACAGAGTGAAGAAAGAATGACTTTTCTCTCTACTTAGGCGTTTTAGATAGATTATTTTACTCCCGCCTCAGAAAACCTCCACTGCAAAACATTTCTTCCAGAATAGTCATTGGAATTGGAGATCACTAATATTGAGAAGCTCTGGTTCCCAGTTCTAGAGTAATGAAATATTCTATCTTACGGTGTTATCTGGCTCCCTTCCACATGTCCATGTAGCACAGCCAGGAGATAAGAGAAACCTACAAAGAATAGTAAGAAAATACATACTGTCCCACAGAGGGACAGTAACTCCAACAGGAGGATGAAGCCAGTACATTTTCTATTTGAAACATTTTGCATCCAAGTCCATACCCCAGGAGAAGAATGAGAGGAGGCTTTGGGTGGAAACTGTAACATGATGCCGATTAAGGTACTTTCATGTAATTTAACCAAGACAAGATGGCGGAGATCACGAATGGAAAAAGATTAACAAAGACAGAAAAGCAAGCCCACCTTCTCATAGACTGCTAGTCAGAACTTGTGCTCATGACATGAAATAAAACCCTTAATGTTGCTTCAAGTATAAATATGTCCCAAGGAGACAGCTTGGAATAAGCAGTTATTATTTACTTCATAGTCTCCTCATAGCCTAAAGTGTTTCAAGAGACATACAAGTTTCAAGAGACCAGTTTCATATTGTTCAACTAGCAACATCTGATCTAATTTTCTGCCATTAGTATAAACCTGTAGTTTACCAATTTTGTAAGGCATTTTAAAAATGCCATTCTTATGTGACGCAAAAATGTAAAACAAAATAAAATTCATCAACAGTATTATCTGAGATACTAATATACACTGTGTGTGTGTTAGTCACTCAGTTGTGTCCGACTCTTTGGACTCCATGGACTGTAGACTGGTAGACTGCCAGGCTCTTCTGTCCATGGAATTCTACAGGCAAGAACACTGGAGTGGGCAGCCACTCTCTTCTCCAGGGGATCTTTCCCACCCAGGGATCGAACATAGGTCTCCTGTATCGCAGGCAGATTCTTTACCGTCTGGGCCACCAGGGAAATCCTAATAGATACTAACTATATTTAAACTAAACAAAACATAGATGGAACATAATGAAATTTATGGATTAAATAGAGTGACAAGTGCGTGCTGTACTTCTGAAAGTTGGTAATAAGAAGTAAATACTAACCAGGTCATATAGATGATGCTGAGTATACAGTTTGTGACATGGTGTTACCCAACCAAAAGCAAAAGATGAGTTTGTGGGTTAAAATGAATATGGGCTGTTCTAAGTGGCATATATGGTAAATCATCCTAAAAACTAAAATTAAATGACACTAGTGATATGCAGTGGAGAAGGAAATGGCAACCCACTCCAGTGTTCTTGCCTGCAGAATCCCAGGGACGGGGGAGCCTGGTGGGCTGCAGTCCATGAGGTTGCTAAGAGTCAGACATGACTGAGCGACTTCACTTTCACTTTTCACTTTCATTCATTGGAAAGGGAAATGGCAACCCACTCCAGTGTTCTTGGCTGGAGAATCCCAGGGACGGCAGAGCCTGGTGGGCTGCTGTCTCTGAGGTCGCACAAAGTTGGACACGACTGAAGCGACTTAGCAGTAGCAGCAGTGATACGCTACCGATAGCACTGTGTTCAAATGTTTATAATATGAAATACCAAGTAAAAATTACCTCATCATCAGAGTCAACAAGGCTTCCCAGATCAAGTTGTGGGACCCTGAAAGAAATAGTATTACATAATTTTTTTAATGAGTCTTTAATAGTTGCAAGTCATATATCCTATATCTTACTATATAAACAGGTAAACTGAAGCCAATGGTGTGCTGGCTCTTACCAGCTGTGAGAGGCTTTTGTTAAATGTTCAGTAATATTTTGCACAGGTTGTTAACACAGAATTATTAAGACTAAAATTATATAAACTTATAATTACATCAATTATATGAAAAACAAAGGTAATAAATATTCAGAACTCCTCACTTCTTAATAGCTTTACTATACTTCACTATTTCTTGCTTTCTAGAGGTTATTTATAGCTATCATGTCTGAATGGCAATACATGGCTGGCATATCTTTCCAACTCTATGTTCAGTGATAGACTGAAATCAGCCACAGTGGGATTATTTACACAAATATGGGCAGATGTTATGAATCAGGCCTTGATATATTATTTTGCTGATTTCCAAGGCTGACAAATGTGATGGAGAAAATGTTAGTGGTGCATATTAAACTTAAAGTATTACCTGTAACTGTCACATGGTGAATAACAAAAAATTGAGGAAATATTATTCTAGTATTCAAAACTATTATTTGATTCAGCAAAGAAATCACTCATGTCACTCTACAATTAATGAAAATATCAACCAATATTCACCCTGATTGATATTTTCACAGAAAATGTATAATCAACTTAAAATATACTTAACTTTACTTATAATTAGCAAGTAAAATATATGATAAACTTATAATACATGTCTAGAAAACCATTGTTAGACATTTTCAGCAAATAACTGACTGTCATCACATACTCAATATTGTTTCTAGCATGTATACCCAGCTCTGTTCTTCGTCTGGATGAGCAAACAGGTATTTATTTTGTGGAACACGTGAAATTGCTGATATTTGCCCATTGTTAATCTATAAAAATGTCATTTTTATATAGTTCAGGTTAATATATTACTTTTTAATTTCTATTTTCCAAGAAGCCCTGTAATTTAATATATTGGATGGACCAAAAAGTTCATTTGGATTTATCCATAAGATGTTACAGAAAAACCCAGATGAACATTTTGGCCAACCCAATATTTGAAAGAATATAAAAATCATATCCTTCCAAATTTTAAAAAGCAAAAATTTTTAACATATAACAATTAATGTATTCCAGTCCAAAATTAAATCACTTTAATAAGACTGATAAAATTGTCATATTCCTCAAGATAAGATGAAAGAACAGATAACTTCCCATTAAATCCATTTTGACTATCCCAATAAAAGTGCAATATTTATATAAATTTTAAAATAAATGCTCTTAGTTGAATTTTCTAAATAAAACAATATTTTAACTTTTTCAGGAAAATGGAAAAATAATACTAAAGAAAATTAAACAACAAGAGAAGTATTAGCCTTAGTCCCACCATCCTATCACAGGAAATACTTCAGTTTGGACAGAATAATTTTCAGGGCATCAACATGTATATAAACTTTTCTGTAGTTCATAATCATAGCTACATATGTAATTTTTCTTTCTTTTTTTGCTTCTCAATGTATATTTACATATTTACCCATTAAATAGCTCAAATGTGAAGAAATGTAACTTACACAGGTAGGCAAGGATCCTCCATAGCACATGATTTGAGGTCCATCTTTGCTTTAATTAAAAAAATTAGAATCAGTAGGCATGTATCATTTATTTATACTTTAAAAGATAACCAATGTGCCAATGCCACAAGGCCAGTTATAATTTTCTCAGTAAGCTCACATAAGAAATATTTAGGAAGCCCTATCCGTACTGGGCTGGATATGCAAAGATAGGATCATAACCGGCATAGGGCTCTGCTCGGGAAGACATTCAGACAATGTGGAAAATACACGCTGAGACAGAACAGCTGCACAGAGCATGTGTACCCAACCTAGTCTAGGGAATTGAGGTCGCTTTTTTTGAAAATTAAAAAGGAAACTTTAATGGAGCTCTGAAGGATAGGTAGGAGTTAGTTAGCCAGACCAAGAGAGAAGGGAGAAAGCTGCTCCCGCCAAGAGGAAAAACTTGTACTTGCACAGGCCCACAGGCAAGAGCTGGCAGAAAAGACTGAGATCCAGAGTGTGAGGAGGTAGTGGACAGAGCTGCTAAATCATAATGCAAATAAAGGAGCCTGGACTTTATCCCAAAGGAAATGGGAGGACAGTATAGGATTTAAGCAGAAAATGACAAATATATACAGGTATACGTTTGTAAATATTTGATTTTATTGCTAAAAAAATGGGTTCAAAGGGAGAGGATATATGGATACCTATGGCTGATTCACGTTGAAGTTTGACAGAAAACAACAAAATTCCGTAAAGTAATTATCCTTCAATTAAAAATAAATAAATTTTAAAAAAACTAATATGTCTCAATACATTGGAAATAAAATGTCAACTTTATGTATCTGTGGGGGGTAGAAATAGGCACAGACCTGAATATTACACTGAGCTTAGCCACCATGGAATAAGAACTACGTAGGAATCTTAGGGAAAGCTAAAGTTAATAAAAGCAGGAAATAATTTATTTATAAGCACTTACAGCTTACTTGTGAAATATTATCTAATGGGTCATTTTTATATTGATAGCAAGTACAGAAATTATACTCAAGACTGGGCTTCATCACTCAGACTATGAGGAAAACTCAGAGAAAAATTCAGCTCAGTATCAACTTTAATATGGCATTATATTAAATACTGTCCCAATAAATAGTTAAAATACAGGAACGTAAACTCACAAGATGATCATCTAGATGGATGTATATATATTTAATATATAATAATAAAAACAAATGTATATAATATATTGATTCTATTTAATTAATAATAAATTTAAAATATAGTTTCATATATATGAAAGAGTGAAAAGTGAGTGTTAGTTGTTCAGTTGTCTCTGCCTCTTTGCGACGCCACGGACTGTAGCCTGCCAGACTCCTCTCTCCATGGGGTTCTCTGTGGACAGAGGATCTAAATAGAATATAGCTGTAGTTTTCATCGTCATCATGATCCTTATTATTCCCAAGAAAAAGTTTTAACAGGCTTATTAAAATCTGTTAAATAGGTCTATCTAATAATGAGGCCATAGGGATAAATATGTCAGAATGGCAGTTATCTTTCCTATCTAGTTACAATAAAATTGTGCAAGCCAATCCAGAATAAAGATAAATTATAGTTTGCAAGTCCCTATATATATAGGCCAGAGATCAGCAATCTAGACACAGCTTTGTTTTTATGCTAAAGGATTCGTTGGCACACAGCCATGTTCATTTATTTACAAATTGCCTATGTGTTCTCAAAAAAACTGCAACGTGGAGACACTGTGCAGCCCATAAAGCCAAAAATATTTTTATTTTAAAAGCTGGATATTTTTGTATCCAACTTTTTTGTATCCAATTTGTTTTTAATGAATTTTATTTTTTTAGAAGAGTTTTAGGTTCACAGCAAACCTGCATAAAATGTACAGAGATTTGCCACATATTCTCTGAAGTTACACCTGTATAGCCTCTCCCAAAAAGGTCTGCTTTGATTAAAATTATCAAATAGTCCAGATTTAACTCATAATATTGTGAACCATAAAAACGCCAAAGCTGTCACTCATGTATACAAGGGAGATGGCTGAACACAGAGGAAAGAGCAAGGATACTGAAGTCAGAACTGAAGCTCAAAGTCCTGACGAGTCACTTAATCTCTAGGAGCCTCAGTTCTTCCATTATCTAAAAGCAGGTGAGAGGCCTGTCTGCTTGGGAGATGGTCCACACTCTGTGGAATGTGCTTCTCCCAGGGCCACCCTTCCCTTTGGGGATGGACCACATTCTGTCTATGGAATGTGTACCTCTAAATAAATCCACTTCTTACCTATCACTCTGTCTCTCCCTAACCTCTTTCTGCAACCAGAAATAAAGAACGTGAGCTTTAGTGAGTCCTGACACCAGCCTCCAGTTAACTCTGGATGCTTGGAAGGAACCCTGAAATATCTCAGAGAGGAATGTTCAACTAATTAGGTTTATTTGGAACTAAGGCCCCCACCGAGGTGGAAGATGGAATAATGCTGTTGACCCTTCTGACTTCAGTCAAGTAAAGCCTGGACTCTGTCAACCTTTGCCCCAGTTCTATGCTCAATTCTCCTCTGCTCAAGCCCCATCAGGAACATGCATGGACCCTTAGCTTACAACTTCCCCAGTTTTGCAGTTCAGGGAGACTCTGCTTTGGGAAAAGGTCCCTATTGTTCTCCTTACTTCCTGCAAGTAATAAATCCTTCNGGAACAGTCAGTGCAAAAGGCATGAGGAGAGGGCATCCTTTCAAGCTGATGGATGGAGCTGAGGCAGAGCGAGCCAGGGGAGAATGGAGGTTGACGGCCAAGAGAACAGCCATGGCTAGAGTCAACATAGCCTGGTGAGTCACATCTAGATTTTCAATTTGATTTGTGTGACAGGAAGTCATGAGAGGGTTATGAAAGGGGGGTGCTAATGTTTGGGCTTCCCTGGTGGCTCAGACAGTAAAGAATCTGCCTGCAATTCAGGAGACCCAGGTTCAATCCCTGGGTCAGGGAGATACCCTGGAGAAGGGAGTATCCTTCCCTTCTCCTCCACCCACTCCCGTATTCTTGCCTGGAGAATCTCATGACAGCTTCTCTGCTGTACAGTCCATGGGGTCACAGAGTTGGACACGACTGAGCGAGTAACACTTACTTATTTAGTTACTTATGTTTTAAAAGGAGTAATTTGGCTTTTCTATGGAAAATAAATTTTGATGAAGCAAGAATGAATACACAGATACCGAGAAAAAGAATACTACTGCCTTTATTCCAGTAAGAGATGATTGTGGTTCTATCCAAGCTGTTGGGTGTCCATAGCATGGGAAGAAGTGTTTGGATTATTTTAAACGTAGAGCCAACAAGATTTGTAAATTGATTGAATCCAGTATGTGAGGAAGAAAGAAGAATAAAGTAATAAGATAGGCACATGGAGTGTTTAAAAGAATAAGAAAGTATGGTGGTTGATTTTATCTGTCAGTCTGGCTAGACAGTGGTGACCAGTTGTTTGGTCAAACATGAATATAGATGTTTCATGAGGATAGCATTTAGATGTTAACTTCTGGTTTAGATGTTCAAGCTGATTTTAGAAAAGGCAGAGGAACCAGAGATCAAATTGTCAACATCCACTGGATCATGGAAAAAGCAAGAGAGTTCCAGAAAAACATCTATTTCTGCTTTATTGGCTATGCCACAGCCTTTGACTATGTGGATCACAATAAACTGTGGAAAATTCTGAGAGAGACGGGAATACCAGACCACCTGACCTGCCTCTTGAGAAACCTGTATGCAGGTCAGGAAGCAACAGTTAGAACTGGACATGGAACAACAGACTGGTTCCAAATAGGAAAAGGAGTCCGTCAAGGCTGTATATTGTCACCCTGCTTATTTAACTTAT
>SJYA01000706.1:310255-383414 GCA_006410615.1 Neotragus moschatus
CAAGAGTACTGGAGTGGGGTGCCATTGCATACTTAGATATAAATCTAAACTACACACATAGGATTTGTATACTGAAAACTAAAAATGCTGATAAAATGTAATTTTAAAGGACATAAATAGATGACCCAGAGGGATGGTACAGGGAGGGAGGAGGGAGGGGGGTTCAGGATGGGGAACACGTGTATACCTGTGGCGGGTTCATGTTGCTGTATGGCAAAACCAATGCAATACTGTAAAGTAATTAACCTCCAATTAAAATAAATAAATTTATATTTTTAAAAAATAAAGGGTGTCAATAAATGAAGAGATATACCATGTTCATGAGGAGGGCATGGTAACCCACTCCAGTATTCTTGCCTGGAGAAGTCCATGGACCGAGCAGCCTGGCAGGCTACACTCCATAGGGTCACAAAGAGTCAGACACAACTGAAGCAACTGAGCACACACTATGTTCTAGGATTGAAAACCTCAGAATAGTAAAGATGTCAGTTGTCCATAAACTGGTCTGTAGATTTAAGTGATTCCAACTGAATTATGAGCAGGATTTCTTACAGATGTAGACGAAATAAGCCATTAGGCTATAAGCCATTTAGCTTGATTTAATAATCAAGACAGTGTTGGCAAAAGTAGACACACGAAGTTGAGGTTACTGGGGGCTCTGTAGACAGCAGATGTGGCCAGAGCTTAGGTGCACATCCCTAGAGAATGGCAATCATGCGCCTCAGGCAAGGGCTACAGCTCCCGAGGTGATACAGTGAGCACTTAGGGGCATAGCACAAGGAGAGTGGTGCTGACTCCGATTTGGCACAAGCTGGAGCAGATAGGCCAAAGATAGTTCTGAAACTACCCACTTACTCAGTGGCTTTCTCAGGAACTGTCTGAGGAAGGCCAGGGAGAAAACAGTTTTCGCCCACACATGTCCAGAAGTAGACCTTGTCTGTGAGCTTCACTAGTGTCCCAAGGAGGGACAGAAGGTTGGTAACCACTTGGTAGCAGGGCCAAGTCCCCCACACTCCAGCCGCCACGCGTGGCCTCTGCCTCTCAAGCCCTATTGCACTCTGTGCCTCTCTACAACCTACTTCTGCATTCAGAAAACTAAACGTCTGGCTGCCTCTGCACTGCTTCTGAATACCCTAACCCTCATCGCCACTTGAGAAACTCCTACTCAACTTCAGGGCCCAGCTCCAATGCCCTCTTCCTCCTTCCACAGATACAACTTTGGTCCTAGACGGAAAGTTTGAGGAGGAGCACGGCAAGCAGGGAAGTCATAAAATTCAGTCAGCAAATAAAGTGCTGTGGGAGAGGCTGGAAACAGCACCCTCAGTGCCCCAACTCCCCACACACGGGAAAGCCAGGCCTTCAAGAATCAGCCTACTACACTGAATCTCTGATCATTAAAATGCCCACGTGCTCTGTTTCAGCAGTTCCACTCCTGACATCCACCCTACAGACACCACACCACCTCAGAACACCAGGAGCTGGGTCACTGAGTTTCACTTTTAATGGTAAAAGGCTGGNAACTCCCCACACACGGGAAAGCCAGGCCTTCAAGAATCAGCCTACTACACTGAATCTCTGATCATTAAAATGCCCACGTGCTCTGTTTCAGCAGTTCCACTCCTGACATCCACCCTACAGACACCACACCACCTCAGAACACCAGGAGCTGGGTCACTGAGTTTCACTTTTAATGGTAAAAGGCTGGAAATGACCCAGGTACCCACTCACAGGGGCCCATTTAATATTCCATGAGGTGTTCACATGTACAGTGCTGGATGAGGGNTCACTGAGTTTCACTTTTAATGGTAAAAGGCTGGAAATGACCCAGGTACCCACTCACAGGGGCCCATTTAATATTCCATGAGGTGTTCACATGTACAGTGCTGGATGAGGGCTTGTCAAATGAGTTCAGTCTCTCCACATCAACACGGTGAGGTCCCCAGGATATATTTTTGAGTGAAGAATACAAAATTACAGGGTGATAATTATGGAATGTATTTTAAATATATATGTAATTTTTAAAGGAAATCTGCAATCTTATATACTTTTCCCAAACTACATTTAGGTGCATGTAAAAACATTAAAAAAAGACCTAGAAATATATTTTTCATTTCCTCAAAGGGGTGGCAGTCAAGTGTCTGGGGCGTGGCAAACTAGAGCCTTGGCCTAATCTGCACAGGTACAGGTATTACAAGGGGAACATATTCCAAAAACTTGGGTGACAAAATATAATGAAAGTAGATGGGCTCCAAAATCACGGCAGATGGTGACTGCAGCCATGAAATCAAAAGACGCTTACTCCTTGGAAGAAAAGTTATGACCAATCTAGATNGAAGATCATGGCATCTGGTCCCATCACTTCATGGGAAATAAATGGGGAAACAGTGGAAATAGTGTGACGTTATTTTTGGGGGCTCCAAAATCACTGCAGATGGTGACTGCAGCCATGAAATTAAAAGACGCTTACTCCTTGGAAGAAGTTATGAGCAACCTAGATAGCATATTCAAAAGCAGAGACATTCCTTTGCCAACTAAGGTCCGTCTAGTCAAGGCTATGGTTTTTCCTGTGGTCATGTATAGATGTGAGAGCTGGACTGTGAAGAAGGCCGAGCACCGAAGAATTGATGCTTTTGAACTGTGGTGTTGGAGAAGACTCTTGAGAGTCCCTTGGACTGCAAGGAGATCCAACCAGTCCATTCTGAAGGAGATCGGCCCTGGGATTTCTTTGGAAGGAATGATGCTAAAGCTGAAGCTCCAGTACTTTGGCCACCTCATGCAAAGAGTTGACTCACTGGAAAAGACTCTGATACTGGCAGGGATTAGGGGCAGGAGGAGAAGGGACCCACTGAGGATAAGGTGGCTGGATGGCATCACTGACTCGATGGACTTGAGTCTGAGTGAACTCCGGGAGTTGGTGATAGACAGGGAGGCCTGGCGTGCTGGGATTCATGGGGTTACAAAAAGTCAGACATGACTGAACGACTGAACTGAACTGAATACAGTTGATTACTCTTCATGGTATGGATGGGCCTCATCCAACCTATTAAAGGCCTTAAAAGCAAACACCGAGCTTCCCAAAGGTGATTGAATTTTGCCTCCAGAGTTCAATATGAAAATTCAGCCTGAGTTTCTAGTAGACTGAAGACTGCAACATCATCTCTTACTGAATCTTAAGCCTGTCAGCTTGCCCTACAGATTTGGGTCGTGCCAGCCCCAATAATTGTGTATGCTAGTTCTTTAAAATCTCTGTGTGTATGTGTGTGTGTAAAGAGAGGTTGGCGAAATATGTCCTATTGGTTCTGTTTTTTCTGGACAACTCTGACTAATGCAGAGGGGAAAAGAGAAAGTAATAAGATACAGGAAGCTTACCTGTTTTAATGACAGGAGATTCCTTTTAACTAGAGGACTTCATGCTGCTACTGCTAAGTTGCTTCAGTCGTGTCCAACTCTGTGTGACCCCATAGATGGCAGCCCACCAGGCTGCCCTGTCCCTGGGATTCTCCAGGAAAGAACACTGGAATGGGTTGCCATTTCCTTCATAAAAGTAACTAATATTTAATTTGAGTCTTAAAGGGTCCATTTATTAATTTTCTCATCAAATATTGAACCCTTCTGTTGAAATGCTGAGCATATAGTAGTTACAAAATAATAATAAGCAATCCCTACCCATTCAATTGAAGGGGAATAATTGGAGAAGGAAATGGCACCCCACTCCTGTATTCTTGCCTGGAGAATCCCACGGACAGAGGAACCTGGTGGGCTACAGTCCACGGGGTCGCAAAGAGTCGGATATGACTGAGCAACTTCACTTTTACTTTCACGATAATAATACTTTGGCCACTTGATGCGAAAAACTGACTCTGGAAAATACCCTGATGCGGGAAAGATTGAAGCCAGGCAGAGAAGGGGATGATAGAGGATGAGATGGTTGGATGGCATTATCTGGGAGTTGGTGATGGACAGGGAAGCCTGGCGTGCTGCAGTCCATGGGGTGGCAAAGAATCGAACACAACTGAGTAACTGAACTGATTATAATACATGGATAAATAAATTACATCATAAAATGTGAGGATATGGATTATGAAGAAATATAAAGCAGAAAAGAAGACCAATATGAAGTGATAGGTATAGAATGGGTAATGCAAAACTACCCTCTCAAGTATATTTTGATAAGATATAATTTGGGGCTTCCCTGGTAGCTCAGATGATAAAGCATCTGCCCGCAATGTGGGAGACTTGGGTTCAGTCCCTGGGTTCAGAAGATCCCCTGGAGAAGGAAATGGCAACCCATTTAAGCAAATATTTAAGAGAGGTTATAAATGAGTCATGTAACTTTCTGCGGAAAGAATTTAGGCAAAAGAAACAAGAGCAAATGCCCTGGTACAGGAGCATCTTAGCTTTTTCTAGGAACAACAAAGGAGCCAAACTTTGTGAAATAGAGACAGTGAAGGGGAGAGAAGTAGATGAGATCAGAGTTAGGGTACATTGTTCAGGATCTTGATGGTTAATGAAAAGACTTGAGATTTTGCTTTGAGTGACATGGGATTCATAAGGTGGAAGGTTTTGAGCAGTGGGGTGACATAATCTGATTTACATTTAACAGAATCACTCTGGATGCTGTGTTAAGAATATTATTTAAATGTCTGAATATGAAGATAAATATACACAGAGGCATGATATAAGATTCTAGAAATATTCCGAAATACTCTCTTATTTCCTGTAGAGGTTTTTCTCACATTTAAGGCCTAATATAGAATTTATTTCTATGTAAGGAAGAGATTAAATCTTATATCCTTCACTATCCACACACTGCATAACAAGTCGCTTCAGTCATGTCCAACTTTTTGCGACCCTATGGATCCTATAGACCGTAGCCTACCAAGCTCCTCTGTCCATGGAATTCTCCAGACAAGAACACTGGAGTAGGTTACCATTTCCTCCTCCAGGGGATCTTCCTGACCCAAGGATTGAACCTGTGTCTCTTATGTCTCCTGTATTGGCAGGCAGTTTGTTTACCACTGGCACCACCTGGGATGAGTAATTGTATGAGAATTATTTTAAGTCCTTATCACCAAACTCACCAGAAATGCCACCTCTGTTATACACAAGTTCTAGGATATATATGTGGATACTTCTTGACCATTTATTCTCTTTATCTATCTTTTCATTTGTGTTCCAACAGCAAAGGCTTTATATCACATAGTTCATATTCTCTGACCACAAATGTAATCAATAACCAAAAAAAGAAAGCTTAAAAACCCATCTATTGCTCTGTATAATTTCCATTAGAATCCTTTCTTTTCCTCTATTTTATAATTTAATTTCCTGCTTTCTATTTTAACAAATAACTAGTTGTATCAATTTTTTTCTTTCAGTGGCAAAGTCAATTGACTACAATATCAGTAAATGTAAATATATGTGTTCATTTGAAATAAATGCCATTATAAACAATCTCAAATAATCAAATAAAGACATTTGTTTGAAACACAGAAATACTGGAAAATATCATCTAAGGCCACGGTACTGTAAAATGCTGGTTTCTTATTGAAAAATAGTACGACATATAATGGATTTAAAACATTATGCCAAATGAAGTTGATTTGTATTACAACGTAGATAAAATAAGCAATCAGTTGTACTCTGTCCTAGTCTTCAGCATCCCAACCAAAGCAGTCCTTTAACTGAAGTTTGCTAGTCTTTAAACGGTAGCCCTGTTCATCATTTACGTATAAAGAAGGAAAGATTTTGTCCACTGTTCCACATGTCTATGTTCATCGTTTGGGGCAGTCAGTCTCTTCAGCTGAGAAATCAGAAGCAAAGTATTAAACAATTAAGTGTTTGACCCAGTAATAAGGATCTGTATGTCATCAAGTATTTGAAATGCCTATTCGAGTTTTGTTGTCAGTCTCTGAGGAAACACACAATATGATGCTGAAGTTTATTCCAAACAATGAACTTTTTTAAAGCCATACCCGAAGCTGAATCTATGAATCGACCACTCTATAGGGCCTTGCTTGCACAGGCCCGGTCCACGGTCGGCATCCTATACACGTTGCCCTTTTCCATAGATGTGTTGCCTGCATGTTGCAATCTGGTTTACAATCCAGGCTCCCTCTGCAGTGACTCCGGATTGGATCCCCAGAAAGCACCTTGAATGGGTAAAACTGCACCACAAAGGGACTCAAGGCTTTATCCCGCAGCCTAGGACTTTCTGTGCAGGCAAACTACCCGTCTGTCACGACCCTCTGCGTGGAGCCCTGGCTCCGCGCATGCGCACACTGGTCTCAAGCCTTCGCTAGAAGCCAGAGCCGGCGGAAGAGCCAGGACGCTAGTGGCCAGGAAAGCCAGACTGACTGAGCCGTTACGGGTCTGCGAATCAGAGCGTTTTCTGCGTCCCACCATGATTCTCAGGAAGAAACTGAGCTATTTATGGACCTTAGGTCTCTGTCTGGTAGCCAGTAAATCGCCACCCAAAGTTCCCTCCATCAGGGATGATACGTTTATAGCGGAGTGCCTCAAATTTCACAATGAAGCGCGATCCAACGTCTCGCCCCCCGCAGCCGACATGAAATACATGGTGAGGAAGAATCTAAGCTAGGATCTTACTTCTCTGGTTCATCCTAAGGTATCTGGGCAATGAGTTTCATGGACTCATTTGTATGAACTCAGTCTGCAACTTTCAGCGTGCATCTAAAAATTACGCCTTGACCGAGCTGTCTCTTCCAAGGTAGTGACAAGAGTGCATGAGAAAGGAAACTTGAAGCTGTCGCTTGCCTAGACTTAGTTCCCTTTTACGCAGGTTTGCTGGGGCCAAGGCGGGTGGTGGATCGTTGTGGATACTCTTGGCCTAGTCACTGTCTGTCCNCTAGAAGCCAGAGCCGGCGGAAGAGCCAGGACGCTAGTGGCCAGGAAAGCCAGACTGACTGAGCCGTTAACGGGTCTGCGAATCAGAGCGTTTTCTGCGTCCCACCATGATTCTCAGGAAGAAACTGAGCTATTTATGGACCTTAGGTCTCTGTCTGGTAGCCAGTAAATCGCCACCCAAAGTTCCCTCCATCAGGGATGATACGTTTATAGCGGAGTGCCTCAAATTTCACAATGAAGCGCGATCCAACGTCTCGCCCCCCGCAGCCAACATGAAATACATGGTGAGGAAGAATCTAAGCTAGGATCTTACTTCTCTGGTTCATCCTAAGGTATCTGGGCAATGAGTTTCATGGACTCATTTGTATGAACTCAGTCTGCAACTTTCAGCGTGCATCTAAAAATTACGCCTTGACCGAGCTGTCTCTTCCAAGGTAGTGACAAGAGTGCATGAGAAAAGAAACTTGAAGCTGTCGCTTGCCTAGACTTAGTTCCCTTTTACGCAGGTTTGCTGGGGCCAAGGCGGGTGGTGGATCGTTGTGGATACTCTTGGCCTAGTCACTGTCTGTCCCACACATAAATAGTACGCAGTAATAACACATAGACAAGACTATAGCAACCATTTATCCATTCAGAAAATGAACAAGTGGGAACCACACAGCAAACATTGGTTCAGAGCAATTCTGAAATCTTTAGGGCAGATGTTAGAAGATCTGCTATACAGGAAGTCAGAAAAGTTATTTGATTAGAGGTGGTAAGAGTTCCTTGTCCGTTGTTTTCTGTGCTCTCTATCTTCTTTAAAAATATCTTTCCTTATCCTTCATTCTCCTTGGACCAATCTGAAGTGGACTATGGGAGTTATGCTCTCTTGAGGACTATATAGCCTTCTCAGACTGCTTTCTTCCCACAGTGAGGTCTAAGTGTCATTTAAGATATCTTGCATTCATTTGCTTTTTCATAACAGGTTCACAATATCTTTGGGAATACATCTGTCTCCAGAACTCTGAAGGTCTTTTGGCCTTATGCCTCCAGTCAGTTCCAAGTACCAATACTCATGCTTAAAGTGCAGCTTGGAGAAGTTTTTGAATCTTTCTTTGATTTCTCACCCTGGTGCTTTTATTTTTCATCTTAATGGCAGTATCCTTGAAACATGAATTTTGGGGAAATTGCTACAGTCTGAACCTGTTCCATTTGCTAAGGCAGTTTTAAAAANCTTACAATTATATACAACATGTTTAATAAGCTAAAGAGTGATCATTTCTTCATTAATTCATTAAACAATATTTACTGAGGCCATAAGGGTTCAGTACCTGTTCTAGGTGTGAGATATATATATATATATATATATATATATACACAAATACATATAGCAGTGAAGAAAAAAGCCACTCTTTTAGTGAGGGTTACAATCTCATAGAGGCAACAAAAATAAATAATGTCAAATAACAACTAATACAATGAAGAAAAATATAAGAGGTCAATGAGATACACATTAAGAGTAGGAGATGCTGTATGATCAAGTATGGGTTCACTGAGGGGAATTCACAGGCAAAGGGAACAGTCAGTGCAAAAGGCATGAGGAGAGGGCATCCTTTCAAGCCGATGGATGGAGCTGAGGCAGAGTGAGCCAGGGGAGAATGGAGGTTGACGGCCAAGAGAACAGCCATGGCTAGAGTCAACATAGCCTTGTGAGTCACATCTAGGTTTTCAATTTGATTTGTGTGACAGGAAGTCATTAGAGGATTTTGAAAGGGGGATGCTTATGTTTGGGCTTCCCTGGTGGCTCAGACAGTAAAGACTCTGCCTGCAATTCAGGAGACCCAGGTTCAATCCCTGGGCCAGGGAGATACCCTGGAGCAGGGAATGGCAACCCACTCCAGTTCTCTTGCCTGGAAAATTCCGTGGACTGAGGAGCCTGGTAGGCCCCAAGGGGTCACAGAGAGTCAGACACAACTGAGCGACTTCACTTTCACTTTCTTTGAGCAAATACTTAATAGAGGTTATAAATGAGTCATGTAACTTTCTGGGAAAAGAATTTAAACAAAAAAACAAGAGCAAATGTCCCAGTACAGGAGCATCTTAGCTTTTCCCAGTAACAACAAAGGAGCCACACTTTGTGAAATAGAGACAGTGAAGGGTAGAGAAGTAGGAGATGAGATCAGAGTTTGGATGCATTGTTCAGGATCTTGATGGTTAATGTAAGGACTTGGGATTTTGCTTTGAGTGCCATGGGATTCATAAGGTGGAAAGTTTTGAGCAGTGGGGTGACATTCTGATTTACATTTAAAAGAATCACTCTGGATGCTGTGTTAAGAATATTATTCAAATGTTTGAATATGCAGATAAATATACACAGAGGCATGATATGAGATTCTAGAAATATTCATAAATACTCTTTTATTTTCCTGTAGAGGTTTTTCTCACATATAAGTCTTAATATGGAATTTGTTTCTGTGTAAGGAAGAGACTAAATCTTATATCTTTCACTATCCACACACTGCATAACAAGTCGCTTCAGTCATGTCCAACTCTTTGCAACCCAGTGGATTCTATAGACCGTAGCCTACCAGGCTCCTCTGTCCATGGAATTCTCCAGGCAAGAACACTGGAGTAGGTTACAATTTCCTCCCCCAGGGGATCTTCCTGACCCAGGGATTGAACCTCTGTCTCTTATGTCTCCTGCATTGGCAGGCAGTTTGTTTACCACTGGCACCACCTGGGATGAGTAATTGTATGAGAAATTTTTAAGTCCTTATCACCAAACTCATCAGAAATGCCATCTCTGTTATACACAAGTTCTGGGATGTATATGTGGACACTTCTTGACTCTTTATTCTCTTTATCTATCTTTTCATCTGTGTTCCAACAGCAAAGGCTTTATATCACATAGTTCATATTCTCTGACCACAAATGTAATCAATAACCAAAAAAAAAAAAAACACAAAAGCTAAAAACCCATCTATTGCTCTGTATAATTTCCATTAGAATCCTTTCTTTTCCCCTATTTTATAATTTAATTTCCTGCTTTCTATTTTAACAACTAGTTGTATCAATTTTTTTCTTTCAGTGGCAATGTTAATTGAGTAGAATATCAGTAAATGTAAATATATGTGTTCACTTGAATTAAATGGCGTTATAAACAACCTCAAATAATCAAATAAAGACATTTGTTTGAAACACAGAAATACTGGAAAATATCATCTAAGGCCACGGTACTGTAAAATGCTATTTTCTTATTGAATAATAGTATGACATATAATGGATTTAAAACATTATGCCAAATGAAGTTGATTTGTATTACAACGTAGGTAAAATAAGCAATCAGTTGTACTCTGTCCTAGTCTTCAGCATCCCATACAAAGCAGTCCTTTAACTGAAGTTTACTAGTCTCTAAACGGTAGCCCTGTTCATCATTTAAATATAAAGAAGGAAAGATTTTGTCCACTGTTCCACATGTCTACATTCATCGTTTGGGGCAGTCAGTCTCTTCAGCTGAGAAATCAGAAGCAAAGTATTAAATAATTAAGTGTTTGACCCAGTAATAAGGATCTGTATGTTATCAAGTATTTGAAATGCCTATTCGAGTTTTGTTGTCAGTCTCTGAGGAAACGCACAATATGATGCTGAAGTTTATTCCAAACAATGAACTTTTTTAAAGCCATACCCGAAGCTGAATCTATGAATCGACCACTCTATAGGGCCTTGCTTGCACAGGCCCGGTCCACGGTCGGCATCCTATACACGTTGCCCTTTTCCATAGATGTGTTGCCTGCATGTTGCAATCTGGTTTACAATCCAGGCTCCCTCTGCAGTGACTCCGGATTGGATCCCCAGAAAGCACCTTGAATGGGTGCTTGCTTGAAAGAGTAAAACTGCACCACAAAGGGACTCAAGGCTTTATCCCGCAGCCTAGGACTTTCTGTGCAGGCAAACTGCCCGTCTGTCACGCCCCTCTACGTGGAGCCCCGGATCCGCGCATGCGCACACTGGCCTCAAGCCTTCCCTAGAAGCCAGAGCCGGCGGAAGAGCCAGGACGCTAGTGGCCAGGAAAGCCAGACTGACTGAGCCGTTACGGGTCTGCGAATCAGAGCGTTTTCTGCGTCCCACCATGATTCTCAGGAAGAAACTGAGCTATTTATGGACCTTAGGTCTCTGTCTGGTAGCCAGTAAATCGCCACCCAAAGTTCCCTCCATCAGGGATGATACGTTTATAGCGGAGTGCCTCAAATTTCACAATGAAGCGCGGTCCAACGTCTCGCCCCCCGCAGCCGACATGAAATACATGGTGAGGAAGAATCTAAGCTAGGATCTTACTTCTCTGGTTCATCCTAAGGTATCTGGGCAATGAGTTTCATGGACTCATTTGTATGAACTCAGTCTGCAACTTTCAGCGTGCATCTAAAAATTACGCCTTGACCGAGCTGTCTCTTCCAAGGTAGTGACAAGAGTGCATGAGAAAGGAAACTTGAAGCTGTCGCTTGCCTAGACTTAGTTCCCTTTTACGCAGGTTTGCTGGGGCCAAGGCGGGTGGTGGATCGTTGTGGATACTCTTGGCCTAGTCACTGTCTGTCTCGCACATAAATAGTACGCAATGATAACACATAGACAAGACTATAGCAACCATTTATCCATTCAGAAAACGAACAAGTGGGAACCACACAGCAAACATTGGTTCAGAGCAATTCTGAAATCTTTAGGGCAGATGTTAGAAGATCTGCTATACAGGAAGTCAGAAAAGTTATTTGATTAGAGGTGGTAGGAGTTCCCTTGTCCGTTGTTTTCTGTGCTCTCTATCTTCTTTAAAAATATCTTTCCTTATCCTTCATTCTCCTTGGACCAATCTGAAGTGGACTGTGGGAGTTATGCTCTCTTGAGGGCTATGGAGCTTTCTCAGACTGCTTTCTGCTCGCAGTAAGGTCTGCCGCCAACTCACTTCAGTAGTGTCCAACTCTCTGCGACCCCATAGACGGCAGCCCACCAGGCACCCCCGTCCCTGGCATTGTCCAGACAAGAACACTGGAGTGGGTTACCATTTCCTTCTCCAATGCGTGAAAGTGAAGTCGCTCAGTTGTGCCCGACTCTTCGCGACCCCATGGACTGCAGCCTACCAGGCTCCTCCATCCATGGGAGTTTCCAGGCAAGAGTGCTTGAGTGGGTTGCCATTGCCTTCTCCAACAGCAAGGTCTAAGTGTCATTTAAGATATCTTGCATTCATTTGCTTTTTCATAACAGGTTCACAATATCTTTGTGAATATGTCTGTCTCCAGAACTCTGTGAATGTCTTTTAGCCTTATGTGTTCAGTCAGTTCCAAGTACCAATACTCAGGCTTAAAGTGCCACTTGGAGAAGTTTTTGAATCTTTCTTTGACTTCTCACCCTAGTGCTTTTATTTTTCATCTTAATGGCAGTATACTTGAAACATGAATTTTGGGGAAATTGCTACAGTCTGAACCTGTTCCATTTGCTAAGGCAGTTTTTAAAAACTTAAGAGGATTTCCTAGGAGTCACAGACTTCTCTTTGCCCTGAGGCTTTTTAATCACATGAAAGTTTTACAGAATTGGTCTTTCAAAGTCTTTTTAAAATCTTATTATAATATGCTATATAGAAGCAGTTTATTTTCCATTCCTCAAAGCCTCACATTTCCTGATTCTCTTTCTTCTTCCAAACTTGCCAGTGTTTTATGATAACTTGTTGAACCCACAGAACACCTGCCAAATATCATCAATGTTCAGTTTACTGACCTCAGCTTCAGCTTCAACTTATGATCTGCACTCTGAATAAAAAATCACATTTTTTTCAGATATTTAGGTTCTGAATCACATGGATTGCCATCATTCCCCTGCCATTAATATTCTCACTGCTTGCCAACTAACTGTAGTTGCCAACATAGTTCAGGCAAACTCCCCACTAACAATTGTGGCCTAGAAGTATAAAAATGGAAGGCCACATGTCATTGGTGGCTCAGTAGTTAAATTTTCATTTAGTAAAGAATATGTGGTTTCAAAGATTTCATCTAATCTGCTCAGATTTGGATTTGGTCAGAATAATTTTGCTCATTTTCACTGATGTTATTAAGTAAATTTTCATCTCTTCTAAAATCATCACAACTTTCTATTAAAATTATAATTTTATAGATATAATATGAAGGGTTTGGGTTAATATTATAATGAATGGTCTTCAATTTTAAGTATTTTAAATATTTTTAATGTTTTTGGACATTTAATTGTCTTCTTAAATATTTTTATAAATACAAGATTATTTACCATTCTGGTGCTTATGCCCATCTAGTAGCCAATGTGAAGAACTGATGTTATTCTTCACTTAGGTGACATAAAGAACTACACACATCCCTACGCAACAGTAATAGAAATTTGTTACCATTGCAAAATGTCTCCTTTGTCCCTGAAATCAGGGAATATGGAGAAGTGATGAAACAGATCTTCAGTAGTACTTCCAAGCAAAATTATATTATTCATGGATCTACTGCTTTCATGCTGAAATGAAGGATTTGACAAGTTAATCTTTTAAACTAAGCGCTTCCATGCTTCAGCTCTTTCTTGGGCTCTGAACTGGTGTCTGTCTCTAGTGTCATCAGCAACAATATTCACAAGCCTTTTACCATTCACATACAGAAGCCTTTTGCTTTAAAACGTGTGGCAAAAGAGGCAGACATTCAGTGTTGTGGGTCACATTAAACCTGTGCTACGGTTAAAATGAGGAAAAGTGTGTGTGTGTGTGTGTGTGTGTAATATGCAATGTCCTATAAAGTCTGGTCCAAGAGCAGGGATCCCTCCTACCTAGGTCTCAAGTGGTATGAATTTGGATTTTTATAATGGCTGCACCCCACTTCCAGCAGTTTTACAAGAAGCTAGGCTCGGTTTTGGTACGAAATAAACCCTGAAATCTCAGTGGCTTGGTCAAACAAAAAGTTTAATTTCGTACTTACACAGGTTGTAGAGAAAATGAATTAGGATTCGGCCTGTCTCTCTGGGCAAAGGGGTTCCCCCAGACTCAACTAGCTCACTGATAGGCAGTAGAACAAGAGCTCCCAAAGTCATTGATCTGATAATTGCTTTACTAGTGTGAAGAATAAGAGGATATCTACTGATTCTCTTGCTATTGTAAATAGATTTAGCATCCTTTTGCTATCTTTTCATCCCTATTTTTTTGTTGAATTAATGGCTTTTATATTCAGATTGTTGTTCTTCTTACCTACAAATATTTGTTATGCTGATAACTAATAATAACACAAATAAATTTCAGGGTAAGTTTTGGTGAGATTGTAAAACAATTTGAATCACAGTACTCTATTCATGGGAATTTAAAATTCTGCTGCAGCTATGGAGGTTCCTCAAGAAATTAAAAAATAAAACTACCATATGATCCAAAATCCAACTTCTGGGTGTCTTCCCCCAAAAAATTGAAAAAAAAAATCAGGATCTTGAAGAGATAGATGCACATCCATATTCATTCATTCACAATAACCAAGATATAGAAACAACCCAAGAGCCTCTTGATGAAGCTAAAAGAGGAGAGTGAAAAAGTTGGCTTAAAACTCAACATTCAGAAAACTAAGATCATGGCATCCGGTCCCATCACTTCATGGCAAATACATGGGGAAACAATGGAAACAGTGACAGACTTTATTTTGGGGGGTTCCAAAATCACTGCAGATGGTGACTGCAGCCATCANGCTAATGCTAAAGCTGAAGCTCCAACACTTTGTCCACATGATGCAAGATGGTTGGATGGCATTCCTGACTCAACGGACATGAGTTGAGCAAGCAGTGGAAGATGGTGAAGGACAGAGAAGCCTGGCATGTTGCAGTCCATGGGGTCACAAAGAGATGGACGCAACAAAGAGTTCATCAGCAAATGACTGGATAAAGGAAAATCCACATTGTTGGTGTATTCTTTACCAGCTGAGGCACCAGGAAGCCTAAGAATGCTGGAGTGGGTAGCCTATCTCTTCTCCATCAGATCTTCCCAACCCTGGAATCAAAGCAGGGTCTCCTGCATTGCAGGCAGGTTCTTTCCCAAGTGAGCTATGAGCGAAGCCTGTATATACAAACAATGGAATATTATTCAGCCTTAAAAAAAAAGAAAAAAAAAACACAAAATCATTCCAATTGTGACAGCATGGAAGAATCTGCAGGACCTTATGCTAAGTGATATTAAGGTATCAAGAAGAGATGGCAACAATACGTAGAAGAACTATACAAAAAACTTCTTCACAACACAAATAATCATGATGGTGTGATCACTCACCTAAGCCAGACATCTGGAATATGAAGTCACGTGGGCCTTAGGAAGCATCGCTATGAACAAAGCTAGCAGAGGTCATGGAATTCCAGTTGAACTATTTCAAATCCTAAAGGATGATGCTGTGAAAGTGCTGCACTCAATATGCTAGCAAATTTGAAAAACTCAGCAGTGGCACAGAACTGTAAAAAGTCAGTTTTCTATTTTTCTTAATTTATTTATTTTACTTGAAGGCAAATTACTTTACAATATTGTAGTGATTTTGGCCATACATTGACATGAATCAGCCATGGGTGTACATTTNGATGATGCTGTGAAAGTGCTGCACTCAATATGCTAGCAAATTTGAAAAACTCAGCAGTGGCACAGAACTGTAAAAAGTCAGTTTTCTATTTTTCTTAATTTATTTATTTTACTTGAAGGCAAATTACTTTACAATATTGTAGTGATTTTGGCCATACATTGACATGAATCAGCCATGGGTGTACATTTGTTCCCCATCCTGAACCCCCTTCCCACCTCCCTCCCCATCCCATCCCTCAGGGTCATCCCAGTGCACCAGCCCTGAGTACCGTGTCTCATGCATCGAACCTGGGCTGGTGATCTGTTTCACATAAGATGATATACACGTTTCAATGCTATTCTCTCTGATCATCCCAGCCATGGCTTCTCAAACAGAGTCTGAAAGATTGTTCCTTACATCTGTGTCTCTTTTGATGCCTTGCATATAGGGTCATCGTTACCATCTTTCTAAATTCCATATATATGTGTTAGTATACTGTATTGGGGTTTTTCTTTCTGACTTACTTCATTCTGTATAATAGGCTCCAGTTTCATCCACCTCATTAGAACTGATTCAAGTGCATTATTTTTAATGGTTGAGTAGTATTCCATTGTGTGTATGTACCACAGCTTTCTTATCCATTAGTCTGCCAGTGGACATCTAGGTTGCTTCCATGTCCTGGCTATTGTAAACAGTGCTGCAATGAACATTGGGGTACACGTGTCTCTTTCAACTCTGGTTTGCTCAGTGTGTATGCCCAGCAGTGGGATTGCTAGGTCATGTGGCAGCTCTATTTCCATTTTTTTAAGGAATCTCCACACTGTTCTCCATAGTGGCTGTACTAGTTTGCATCCCCACCAACAATGTAAGAGGGTTCCCCTTTCTCTTCACCCTCTCCAGCATTCATTGTTTGTATATTTTTTGATAGCAGCCATTCTGACTGGCTTAAGATGGTACCTCATTGTGGTTTTGATTTGCATTTCTTTGATAATGAGTAATGTTGAGCATAATTTCATGTGTTTGTTAGCCATCTGCATGTCTTCTTTGGAGAAATGTCTGTTCAGTTCTTTGGCCCGTTTTTGGATTGAGTCATTTATTTTTCTGGAATTGAGCTTCATGAGCTGCTTGTATATTTTTGAGATTAATTTTTTGTCAGTTGCTTCATTTGCTATTACTTTCTCTTTTTCTGAAGGCTGTTTTTTCACCTTGCTTATAGTTTTCTTCATTGTGAAAAGGTTTTAAGTTTAATTGGGTCACATTTGTTTACTTTTGCTTTTATTTCCATTACTCTGGGAGGTGGGTTGTAGAGGATCCTGCTGTGATTTATGTCAGAGTGTTTTGCTTATATTTTCCTCTAGGAGTTTCTAGTTTCTGGTCTTCCATTTAAATCTTTAATCCATTTTGCATTTATTTTTGTGTATGGTGTTAGAAAGTGCCCTAGTTTGATTGTTTTACAAGTGGTTGACCAGTTTTCCCAGCACCACTTGTTAAAAAGATTGTCTTTTCTCCATTGTATATTCTTGCCTCTTTTGTCAAAAATAAGGTGCCATATGTGCATGGATTTATCTCTGGGCTTTCTGTTTTGTTCCATTGATCTATATTTCTGTCTTTGTGCCAGTACCATACTGTCTTGATGACTGTAGCTTTGTAGTTTAGTCTGAAGTCAGGCAGGTTGATTCTCCTTGTTTCATTCTTCTTTCTCAAGATTGCTTTGGCTATTTGAGGTTTTTTGTATTTCCATACAAATTGTGAAATCATTTGTTCTAGTTCTCTGAAAAATGCCATTGGTAGCTTGATAGGGACTGCATTGAATCTATAGATTGCTTTGGATAGTATACTCATTTTCACTATATTGATTCTTCTGATCTATGAACATGGTATATTTCTCCATCTATTTGTGTCCTCTTTGACTTCCTTCATCAGTGTTTTATAGTTTTCTATATATAGGTCTTTTGTTTTTTTAGGTAGATTTATTCCTAAGTATTTTATTTTTGTTGTTGTTGTTGCAAAGGTGAATGGAATTGTTTCCTTAATTTCTCTTTCTGTTTTCTCATTGTTAGTGTACAGGAATGCAAGAGATTTCTGTGTGTTGATTTTATATCCTGCAACTTTACTATATTCACTGATTAGCTCTAATAATGTTCTGGTGGAGTCTTTAGGGTTTTCTATGTAGAGGATCATGTCATCTGCAAACAGTGAGTGTTTTACTTTTGATTTTATTTTCTATGTAGAGGATCATGTCATCTGCAAACTGTGAGAGTTTTACTTTTTATTTTATTTTCTATGTAGAGGATCTTGTCATCTGGAAACAGTGAGAGTGTTGAATAGAGTGGTGGGAGTGGGCATCCTTGTTTTGTTCCTGATTTAAGGGGAAATGCTTTCAGTTTTTCACCACTGAGTATAATGTTTGCTGTGGGTTTACCTAATGCGAAGAGCTGACTCATTGGAAAAGACCTTGATGCTGGGAAAGATTGAAAGGCAGGAGGAGAAGGGGACAACAGAGGATGATATGGTTGGATGGCATCACTGACTCAATGGACATGAGTTTGAGTGGACTTCAGGAGTTGGTGATGGACAGGGGGGCCTGGCATGCTGCAGTTCATGGGATTGCAAAGAGTCAGACATGACTGAGTGACTGAACTGAACTGAACTGATGTTCCTTCTATCCCTGCTTTCTGAAGGGTTTTTATCATAAATGGATGTTGAATTTTGTCAAAGGCTTTTTCTGCATCTATTGAGATAATCACATAGTTTTTATCTTTTGATTTGTTAATGTGGTGTATCACATTGATTGATTTATGAATGTTGAAGAAACCTTGCATCCCTGGGATAAAGGCCACTTGGTCATGATATGAGCTTTTTAATATCTTGTTGGGTTCTGTTTTCTATATTTTTGTTAAGGACTTTTGCATCCATGTTCATCAGGGATATTGGCCTGTAGATNATGTGGTGTATCACATTGATTGATTTATGAATGTTGAAGAAACCTTGCATCCCTGGGATAAAGGCCACTTGGTCATGATATGAGCTTTTTAATATCTTGTTGGGTTCTGTTTTCTATATTTTTGTTAAGGACTTTTGCATCCATGTTCATCAGGGATATTGGCCTGTAGATTTCTTTTTTTGTGGCATTTTTGTCTGGTTTTGGTATTAGGGTGATGGTGGCCTCATAGAATGAGTTTGGAAGTTTACCTTCCTCTCTAATTTTCTGGAAGAGTTTGAGTAGAATAGGTGTTAGCTCTTCTCTACATTTTTGGTATAATTCAGCTGTGAAGCTGTCTGGTCCTGGGCTTTTGTTTGCTGGAAGATTTTTGATTACAGTTTTGATTTCCCTGCTTGTGATGAGTCTGTAAAGATTTTCTATTTCTTCTTGGCTCAGTTTTGGAAAGTTGTACTTTTCTAAGAAGTTGTCCATTTTATTGGCATATAGTTGCTGAGAGTAGTCTCTTATGATCCTTTGTATTTCTGTGTTGTCTGTTGGGATTTCTCCATTTTCATTTCTAATTTTGTTGATTTGATTCTTCTCCCTTTTTTTTCTTGATGAGTCAGGCTAATGGTTTGTCTGTTTCATTTATCTTCTCAAAGAACCAGCTTTTAGCTTTGCTGATTTTTGGTATGGTCTCCTTTGTTTCTTTCATTTATCTCTGCCCTGATTTTAATTATTTCTTTCCTTCTACTAACCCTGGGGTTCATCATATCTTCTTTTTCTAGTTTGCTTTAGGTGTAGAGTTCAGTTCATTTCAGTTCAGTCACTCAGTCGTGTCCGACTCTTTGTGACCTCATGAATAGCAGCACGCCAGGCCTCCCTGTCCATCACCAACTCCCAGAGTTCACTCAGATTCGCGTCCGTCGAGTCAGTGATGCCATCCAGCCATCTCATCCTCGGTCGTCCCCTTTTCCTCCTGCCCCCAATCCCTCCCAGCATCAGAGTCTTTTCCAAGGAGTCAACTCTTCACATGAGGTGGCCAAAGTACTGGAGCTTCAGCTTTAGCATCATTCTTTCCAAAGAAATCCCAGGGCTGATCTCCTTCAGGATGGACTGGTTGGACCTCCTTGCAGTCCAAGGGACTCTCAAGAGTCTTCTCCAACACCACAGTTCAAAAGCATCGATTCTTTGGCACTCAGTCTTCTTCATAGTCCAACTCTCACATCCATACATGACTACTGGAAAAACCATAGCCTTGACTAGATGGACCTTAGTTGGCAAAGTAATGTCTCTGTTTTTGAATATGCTACCTAGGTTGGTCATAACTTTTCTTCCAAGGAGTAAGCGTCTTTTGATTTCATGGCTGAAGTCACCTTGATTTTGAAGCCCAAAAAATAAAGTCTGACATTGTTACCATTGTTTTCCCATCTATTTCCCATGAAGTGANATCTGCAGTGATTTTGGAGCCCAGAAAAATAAAGACAGCCACTATTTTCACATTTTCCCCATCTATTTGCCATGAACTGATGGGACCAGATGCCATGATCTTAGTTTTCTGAATGTTGAGCTTTAAGCCAACTTTTCCACTTTCCACTTTCACTTTCATCAAGAGGCTTTTGAGTTCCTCTTAACTTTCTGCCATAAGGGTGGTGTCATCTGCATATCTGAGGTTATTGATATTTCTCCCGGCAATCTTGATTCCAGGTTGTGTTTCTTCCAGTCCAGCATTTCTCATGATGTACTCTGCATAGAAGTTAAATAAGCAGGGTGACAATATACAGCCTTGACGGACTCCTTTTCCTATTTGGAATCAGTCTGTTGTTCCATGTCCAGTTCTAACTGTTGCTTCCTGACCTGCATACAGATTTCTCAAGAGGCAGGTCAGGTGGTCTGATAGTCCCATCTCTCTCAGAATTTTCCACAGTTTATTGTGATCCACAAAGTCAAAGGCTTTGGCATAGTCAATAAAGCATAAATGGATTTTTTTTTTAGAACTAGGTGTAGAGTTAGGTTATTTCTTTGACTTCTCTCTTTTCTTGAGGTAAGCTTATATTGCTATAAACCTTCCCCTTAACACTGCTTTTAGTGAGTCCCATAGTTTTGTGTTTTTGTGTTTTCATTTTCATTGTTTCTATGAATATTTTGATTTCTTCTGTGATTTGTTGGTTATTCAGAAGCATGGTTTTTAGCCTCTATATGTTTGTATTTTTAATAGTGGTTTTTTTTTTTTTCCCTGTAGTTGACATCTAATCTTACCGCATTGGGATCAGAAAAGATGCTTAGAATGATTTCAATTTTTTTGAATTTCCCAAGGCTACATACATGGCCCAGGATGTGATCTATCCTGGAGAAGGTTCCATGTACACTTGGGAAAAAGGTGAAATTAATTGTTTTGGAGTGAAATGGCCTATAGATAACAATTAGGTAGAACTGGTCCATTGTATCATTTGTAGTTTGTGTCTCCTTGCTAATTTTCTGTTTATTTGATCTATCTATAGGTGTGAGTGAGGTATTAAAGTCTCCCACTATTATTGTGTTGCTGTTAATTTCCCCTTTCATACTTGTTAGCATTTACCTTACATATTGTGGTTCTCCTATGTTGGGTGCATATATATTTATAATTGTTATATCTTCTTCTTGGACTGATCCTTTGATCATTTAGTAGTGTCCTTTGTCTCAGGCTTTATTTCAAAGTCTATTTTATCTGATATGAGTATAGCCACTCCTGCTTTCTTTTGGCCTATATTTGCCTGAAATATCTTTTTCCAGCCCTTTACTCTCAGTCTGCATGTGTTCCTTATTTTGTAGTGGGTCTCTTGTAGACAACATATATAGGAGTCTTGTTTTTGTATCCATTCAGCTAGTCTTTGTCTTTTGGTTGGGGCATTCAACCCATTTACCTTTAAGGTAATTATTGATAAGTATGATCCTGTTGTCATTTACTTTGTTGTTTTGGGTTCGAGTTTATACACCCTTTCTGTGTTTCCTGTCTAGAGAAGATCCTTTAGCATTTGTTGAAGAGCTGGTTTGGTGGTGCTGAATTCTCTGAGCTTTTGCTTGGCTGTAATGCTTGTGATTTCTCCTTCATATTTGAATGAGATCCTTTCTGGGTACAGTCATATGGGTTGTAGGTTTTTCTCTTTCATCCCTTTAAGTATGTCCTGCCATTCCCTCTGGCCTGAAGAGTTTCTATTGAAAGATCAGCTGTTATCCTTATGAGAATCCCCTTGTGTGTTATTTATCTCTTGCTGCTTTTAATATTTGCTCTTTGTGTTTGATCTTTGTTAATTTGATTAATATGTGTCCTTGGGTGTTTCACCTTGGGTTTAACCTATTTGAGACTCTCTGGGTTTCATGGATTTTGGTGGCTATTTCCTTCCCTGTTTTAGGGAGGTTTTCAATTATTATCTCCTCAAGTATTTTCTAATGGCCTTTCTCTTTGTCTTCTTCTGGGACTCCTATGATTCAAATATTGGGGCATTTGACATTGTCATAGAGGTCTCTGAGGTTGTCCTCATTTCTTTTAATTCTTTTTCCCTCTCTGCTTCATTTATTTCTACCATTCTATCTTCCACCTCATTTATCCTATCTTCTGCCTCAGTTATTCTCCTGTTGGTTCCCTCCAGAGTGATTTCAATCTCAGTTATTGGATTATTCATTATTGATTGACTCTTTTTATTTCTTCTGGGTCCTTGTTAAACATTTCTTTCATCTTCTCAATCCTTGTCTCCAGACTATTTATCTGTAACTCCATTTTGTTTTCAAGATTTTTGATCATTTCTATTATCATTATTCTGAATTCTTTTTCAGGTAGACTCCCTGTCCTCTCCTCTATTGTTTAGTTTGAAGGGCATTTATCATGTTCGTTTACCTGCTGAATATTTCTCTGCTTTTTCATCTTGTATAGATTGCTGTGTTTCGGGTGGATTTTCATTATACTGAAAGTTTGTGGTACCTCTTTATTGTGGAAGCTCCTCCGTGTGGGTGGGGTTGGATGAGTGGCTTGTCAAGGTTTTCTGATTAGAGAAGCTTCCATCAGTGTTCTGGTGGGTGGAGCTGGATCTCTTCCCTCTGGAGTGCAATGAAATGTCCAGTAGTGAGTTTTGAGGTGTCTGTGGGTTTAGTGTGATTTGGCTGCCTGTAATTTAATGCTTAGGGTTATCTTCCTGCGTTTGGAGAATTAACTTGGTATGTCTTGCTCTGAGACTTGTTGGCTCTTGGGTGGAGATTGGTTTCAGTGTAGGTATGGAGGCTTTTGGATGAGCTCTTGTCAATTAATGTTCCTTGGAATCAGGAGTTTTCTGGAGTACTCAAGTTTTGGATTTAAGCCTCCTGCCTCTGGTTTTCAGTCTTATTCTTACAGTAGCCTCAAGACTTCTCCATCCATGCTACACTGATGATAAAACATCTAGGTTAATGATGAAAAGTTTCTCCACAGTGAGGGACACCCAGAGAGGTTCACAGAGTTACATGGAGAAGAGAAGAGGATATATATCTATTTTACTATATTTCTCTAGAGCTCTTGAGGGCTGTGTAGGCTCAGTTCATTTTCAGATAGTTCCTGTGTTCCAGCTTATACTTCTTCTCGAGGTCTATAGGCCCCTTCCCAGGTAGTCAGTGTTAACCACAGTGTTTTAATCTGTTGCACCTTCCAAAGCAGTTCCTTCTTCTATATTTTGGCTTCCTCTGTTTGAAAGTCCCTTCAGTGTCTGATTTCTTCCCTGACGCAAGGAGTGAAGGTAGTCACTTATTTAAGCTCACTTGTTCAGTCGTGCTATGGGGAGGGAGGAACACTGCAAACAAATATCACTGGCATGTGTGGGGACTGCTTACAGTGTCTGGGCCACACTAGGTTTGCCCCTGCTCATGGCGTGTGTGCTTTCCCGGTCTAACTGCTCAGGTTCCAGGTTGCCCTGCAAGGGAACTGTCTAAAGCGGGCCCTGGGTTGTGTACACATCTCAGGTGTAAACTGCTCAGGTTCAGGTTCTCGGATTCTCCACAAAGGCACAGACTCGGTTGGACCTGAGTTTTGTGCCCTTCCCAGATCCAAGCATCTCAGGCTACCAGGTGCTTGGCAAGCACACTCTCCCCAGGTGGGTGGTGCATCTTATCACCTCCCCAGTCCCAGCCGCTTGGTTTCTTGGGTGCACAGCGGGAGTGCCATCTCTGGTGTGCCGTGTGTCTCCTCTGGGAGGCTGATCTCTGGCTGTAATCCAGCTGGCAGATTTCAACATTCCAGGATCCCAGGAAGACTTGGTTAGCAACCGGGAGCCTGCTCGCAATTTAGTAGGGGATGCTGTCTCTGGAGCTGAGATTTCCCCTCTTCCCCTAGCTCTGGCTGTTGCCCGCCTGCTTCTCTCCCTCTGGTGGGACATGGGCCGGTCCACAGCCAGCTAGCTCTCCTCTGGTATTCGTTCAGTCCTTTGTTCTATGAGTGGGCCAGCAGTGCATTAGGCTAGAGCTTTTCATGGGAAAGTTCTCTCTCTTTCTCTCTCTCTCTCTTTTGTTTTCTCTCTTTCTGGCTATCCCAGTTTGGGTTGCTATTTCACCTTAGCTCCCTCAAATGTTCCTCAGGGCATTCAGGCCCAGTCCTTACACTAAGCAGTGCAGCCCGGGCATCCCTGTTCAGCCGCTGCTTGCTGGTGGCAGACGTGAGTGTCTAGCTTACTTCTCCTCTGGAAGTTGCGGTTAGGCACCTAATCTGTGAGGGTTTTTTTGTTTGTTTGTTTCTCCTCCTGGTTATGTTGCTGTCTGAGATTCCAAAACTCCCCATAGACCCAGTGGTGAGAGGGTTTCCTCCTGTTTGGAAACATCTCTTCCTTCACTACCCCTCCCCAGAACAGGCCTCCATCCCTAAATAATTTGTCTCTATTTTTATTTTTATATTTTGTCCTGCTTTCAAATAAAATGGGCTGCCTTTCTGGGTGCCCTGTGTCCTCCGCCAGGGTTCAGAGTTATTTTGTGGAATTAGCTCACCATTCAGATGATCTTTAGGTGAATTTGTGGAGAGAAAGCCCATCCTATCCCTCCGCCATCTTCAAAAGGTCAGTGTTAATTCCAGTCCCTAAGAAAGGCAATGCCAAAGAATGCATAAACTACTGCACAGTTGCATTCATCTCACACTCTAGTAAAGTAATGCTCAAAATTCTCCAAGCCAGACTTCAACAGTACGTGAACCATGAATTTCTGGATGTTCAAGCTGAATTTAGAAAGGGTAGAGGAACAAAATATCAAATTGCCAACATCCACTGGAACATTGAAAAAGCAAGAGAGTTCCAGAAAAACATCTATTTCTGCTTTATTGACTATGCCACAGCCTTTGACTTTGTGGATCACAACAAACTGTGGAAAATTCTTCAAGAAATGGGAATACCAGACCACCTGACCTGCCTCTTGAGAAATCTGTATGCAGGTCAGGAAGCAACAGTTAAAACTGGACATAGAACAATAGACTGATTCCAAATAGGAAAAGGAGTACATCAAGGCAGTAAGTTGTCACGCTGCTTATTTAACTTAGAGGCAGAGTACATCATGAGAAATGCTGAGCTGGAAGAAGCACAAGCTGGAATCAAGATTGCTGGGAGAAATATCAATAACCTCAGATATGCAGATGACACAACCCTTATGGCAGAAAGGGGAGAAGAACTAAAGAGCCTCTTGATGAAACTGAAAGAGAAGAGTGAAAAAGTTGGCATAAAGGTCAACATTCAGAATACTAAGATCATGGCATCTGGTCCTATCACTTCATGACAAATAGATGAGGAAACAGTGGAAACAGTGTCAGACTTTATTTTTCTGGGCTCCAAAATCACAGCAGATGGTGACTGCAGCCATGAAATTCAAAGATGTTTGCTCCTTGAAAGGAAAGTTATAACCAACCTAGAAAACTTGTTAAAAAGCAGAGACATTACTTTGCCAACAAAGGTCCGTCAAATCAAGGCTATAGTTTTTCCAGTGGTCATGTATGGATGTGAGAGTTGGACTGTGAAGAAAGCTGACGCCAAAGAATCGATGCTTTTGAACTGTGGTGTTGGAGAAGACTCTTGAGAGTCCCTTGGATGGCAAGGAGATCCAACCAGTGCATCCTAAAGGAAAGAGATCAGTCCTGAGTGTTCATTGGAAGGGATGATACTCAAGCTGAAACTCCAGTACTTTGGCCAACTGATGTGGAGAACTGACTTATTTGAAAAGACCCTGATGCTGGGAAAGATTGAGGGCAGGAGGAGAAGGAGACGACATTGGATGAGATTGTTGGATGGTATCACCAACACAATAGACATGGGTTTGGGTGGACTCTGGGAGTGGTGATGGACAGGGAGGCCTGGCGTGCAAAGAGTCAGGCACGACCGAGCTACTAAACTGAACTGAACTGAACTCACTATTGTAGGTTCTTTGAATTCATAAATAATTTATAATCATTTTTCAACCCCTTTAAAAACCTACTTAGATTTTCATTAGAAATATATTCAAGACCAATATTTTTTAAGTATGTATGGAATTGTCCAGCTCATGAATATTTAATATCTCTCCATTTATTTGTCTATTAATATTTCTCTTAGTAATGTTTTGTTGTTTTCAGTTTGGAGATAATTCTTTACATGATTTATTTATATATATTTGATATTTTGAAGCTATTAGATTCTGGAGTGTATATGGAAATACAATTTTGTATCTATTCCTCCTCCTGATATTGACAACTTTAATAAATTTTACTACTTATAAGTTTGTTTCTATATTCATTTGAACTTTCTATGTACCCAGGCATGCCATCTGTAAATATTGAGAAAATCCAATCATTATACACTTTATATCTTGTCTTATATATCTCCCCCTTTTTATTATGCTGCCCAAACCCAGAACAATTTTAAGTAGAAATAATGAGACATTGTGTTTCATTCTCAATCTTAAGGGAAAGCTTTCAATATTTTATCAGTATATATTAATGCTTATTACAGGATTTTGGTTTTCTTTTGTAGATACTCTTGATCAAATTAAGGAAATTCTCTTCTTAGTGTGCTAAGAGACGTTTTCTCTTTTTAATAATGTATTCTCATAGTTTACTTATGATATGTCTGTGTAACCTTCTTCAATTACTAGATTGTGAACTCCAACTTCTTTAAATCATATTCAATTGCATTTTTTGAGGGTCTCACTGGACCAAGCCATCTGCTAGGTGCAAGTACAAAAATGAATTGACATACAGTGGGTGCTAAATAAGTGCTTCTGAAACAGAACCAAATAGAAATAATTGTGAACATAATAAATACTAAAAACTGTTTCAGTAAAAACAATTACATAAAAATTTATTATAGTCCTTAGAATAACTTTAACCCAGACAAATCTATACAATTTAATGTAAATTATTTTTATCTTTCAGAGTTGGGATGAAGCTTTAGCTAAGACTGCTGAAGCATGGGCAAAAAAGTGCAAATTCAGCCACAATTCCTGTCCATCACAATTATTTGAATGCCATCCAACTTTTCAATATGCTGGGGAAAATCTCTGGCTTGGTCCATTAACGATATCTGCAGCAAAATTTGCTATTAATGCATGGTATGATGAAAGAAAATTTTATGATTTTAATACAGGATCATGTTCCCAAATTTGTGGCCATTATACACAGGTAAATATCTCAGATTTTATTAATTCTTACATGTGCATATTTTAATCATAAGACAAATTTTTAGCACTTTCCTTAGAGTTTCTTTTAAGTATCTGGAAAATTTATGTTTATTTCAAAGATATTTTTACGGGGAATAGAATTCTATGTAATAAGTTTTTTTCTTTAATAATCTTACTCCATTATCATCTCGCTTGCATTGTTTCCAACAAGAAATCTACTGTAATTCTTTTATTTATTCCTCTGTACGTAATGTGTCTTGGTTTCCCAGACTGCCTTAAATTTTTTCCTTTATTAAAGTCTCAAGCAAATTCAAAACTTTTCAGTTTTCTTCATCTCTTTTGCTGCATTTTACTGAGCTTCTTGGCAATATAGGTTTATAGTTTAAATTACATTTGGAAAAATGTTAGCCATTATTTACATTTATCTTTTAATTGGAGGATAATTGCTTTACAGTGTTATGTTGGTCTCATTGGACAACATGAATCAGCCATAAGTCTGCATAATCGCCTTCCCCTTGATCCTCCTTCCCACCCCAACCCCCACTCCACTCCTCTGCCTTGTCACAGTACACGGGGGTGAGGTCCCTGTGTTAAGCAGAAACTCCCCACTAGCTATTTTACATATGGTAGTGCATATGTTTCAATGCTACTCTTTCAATTGGTCCGACCCTCTCCTTTTCCTGCTGTGTCCGCAAGTCTGTCCTGTATGTCTGCATCTCTATTGCTGCCCTGTAAATGGGCTCTTTAGCACCATGTTTCTAGATTACATATATATGTGCTAATATACAGTTGACTCAGATTCATTCTGTCTTATGAGTAATATTTCATTGTAGTCATTCTTTCAAAACTATGTCTGTCTATCCTTCGGTCTTCTCTTCCCCAGAGCCCAGTTGCCCATGTAGAAGGCCAGCTGAAGTTTTCCCACGGTTGACTGACTTTCCTTCCTCATTATTGGTTAAATTTTCCTGCTTCTTTTCATGCTGGGTATATNAGACAGCAAAAGAGACACAGATGTAAAGACAGAATTTTGGACTCTGTGGGAGAAGGTGAGGGTGGGATGATTTGAGAAAATAGCATTGAAACTTGTATATTATCATATGTGAAATAGATCACCAGTCCAGGTCCGATGCATGAGACAGGGTACTCAGGGCTGGTGCACTGGGATGACTGAAGGATGGGATGGGGCGGGAGGTAGGAGGAGGGCTCAGTATGGGGAATATGTACACCCATGGCTGATGCAAGTCAATGTATGGCAACAACCACTACAATATTGTAAAGTAATTAGCCGCCAATTAAAATAAAATAATAATAATTTTTTAAAAGATTTAAAAGCTAGAAAAACCTAATGTTCAATAGAAAAATGGACAAAAAATTAATAAGATCCACAGATGGCAAATAAGCACATGAAAAAAATGCTCAAAAATCATTAATCGTTAGGGAAATACAAAATTAAAACCACAGTGAATACCACTACACAATAATCAGAATGGCTAAACATTTGCTATTCTTACACATTGCTGGAGGAAATATAAAGTGCTACAACTGCTTTGTAAAAAACATTGTCCCAGTTTCTTTAAAAGTTAAATATGCACCTACTACATGATCTATTCATTCCATTCCTAGGTATATATCCAAGAAAATGTATGTCCATATAAAGACATGTCTGAATGATCAAAATATGCATAGTAACTTTATTAGTAATACTCCAAAACTGGAACAACCCGACGTCCATCAACAGTTGAATGAATAAATAAATTGCAGTATAGTCTTTAAAGGAATACAACTCATGTTCTTATGTTTTGCTTTGTATACTCTAGATGAATAACACTTTCTAAAGTCTTCCACAGACATGGAAGTGGGAAAAGAAAAAAAGAGTCTTGTTAGCATGTATCAGCTTATATTATTGAAAATTAGGCAAAATACCTGCCAAATCTTTCTGGTGCATCTCAAAGTACTATAATACTGTGCTTTTAAATTAAACTATAAAACATACGTTTTCATGAGTGATTCAAATTACCTTATTCCGTTAAAAAAATCAAGAGATAATTAGTCTTTGTAGCAAAATCTCTGTGGCTGTCACATACATAATTATATTGCGTTCCCATTGTAACTTGTGTCCTGGAGAATATTCAAGAATATAACTCCTAGAAACATTGGGGACACGCTGTAAAGAATCATTTTAATAGTTACTTTAATAGTTTATAGTTTCTTTTGTAAAGAAAAAAGTACAAAATTGGGACTGACATTGTTATTTTCCTTGTCAACGTTCATGGTTAGGGACCAAAGCAACTTGCATAAATGCATACACAACATTAGAGACATTAATAACTACTTAGCTAATCACTGTGTCTCTTTTTTACAGAGGAAACTATCCAGATATGTCCCCTTACAGCAATGGAACAGCCTGCTCTATATGTGAAGGAGATACTTGCAAAAACAAACTCTGCCGTAAGAAAACAGGAAACAAAATAATCAGGGCATTTTCTTGAAAAACAAAGTTCCCAGAAATTCATTATAATTTTAAATTTGGACCCTCAGTGTTAGAAGATAAAATTTGCTTGCTGCTGTCTGATGATACAAAGCATTTGTCATAAATGATCATATTTCACTCCAGATGATCCCTCCCTTTGTCACTGATTATTTTCTCTTAGGCTAAAAGACTGGAAGGAGTAAGGTGTAACAGATTGTGTGCTGCCATGCCCGAAATGCTATCGACTGGCATGTTGTTCTTAGTTGTATTGGCTTCCCTTTTACCTCCCTTTACTAGTTATCATTAAATAGTGACTCACTCAGAAGTAATACCTGAATCAGTGTCCAAACTAACTGTGATTTACAGCCAACATGTTTTTCTTCCTTTATCAGTCTTTTGGTTCTCAGGACAAAGACATAAATTTTTGATTCTCAGAGCAGACAAGTTCCCAGTACAAAGTTACTTTTTAAGGATAAGCATAAATTCCTGTTTGAGGACCGAGTGAAGGGGGTGAAGAGATAATTGAAAAACTGTAAAAGACACGGTGCCACAAAAGAAGACAGGCACAAAAGTGCATATTAAATTATTCCATTTATATAAAGTTCAAAGCCATACAAAACTAATCTACATTTGGAGTCGTGATAGTGGTGACCTTTGGAGAGGAAAGAGGAGTTAGTCATTAGAAAAGTATACAGAGGACTTTCTGGACCTATGCTGTGGTGATCTAGGTGTATTCACCTTGTAATAGCTCAGCAATCTTTCAATTATGAGCTATGTATGATTCCATATTCATGTCATACTTCAAGTAAAAAAATTGTTTGGGGCCTGTGATATTGAGCTGTTCCTATATTTCAGAGATTAATACCATATCAGTTGCTTCATTTGCAAATATTTTCTTTCACTCTGAGTGTTGTCTTCTCATCTTGTGTATAGTTTCCTTTGCTGTGCAAAAGCCTTTGTTTAATTAGGTACCATTTGTTTATTTTTATTTTCATAGATGATCTTATTTGCAAAGCAGAAACAGAGACACAGATGTAGAGAACAAGTGTATGGATGCCCAGGGGGAAGGGGCAGTGGTGGGATGAATTGGGAGATTGGGACTGACATATACACTCTATTGACACCGTGTGCAAAATAGATAACGAATGAGAAACTACTGGACAGCATGGGGAGCTCTACTCAGTGCTCTTTGGGGGCCTGAATGGGAAGGAAATCCAAATAGAAGAAGATATATGTAAACATGTAGCTGACTCACTTTGCTGTATAGCAGAAACTAAAACAACATCGTAAAGCAACTATGCTGCTCTTTTCCCCTATGTGTGTTCAACTCNGGAGCTCTACTCAGTGCTCTTTGGGGGCCTGAATGGGAAGGAAATCCAAATAGAAGAAGATATATGTAAACATGTAGCTGACTCACTTTGCTGTATAGCAGAAACTAAAACAACATCGTAAAGCAACTATGCTGCTCTTTTCCCCTATGTGTGTTCAACTCTTCGTGAACCCATGGACTGTAGCACGCCAGGCTCCTCTGTCCTCCACCATCTGCCAGAGTTTGCTCAGATTCATGTCCACTGAGTGGTTGATACTGTCTAACCATCATCCTCTGCTTCCTCCTTCTCCTGCATTGGCAGGTGGATTCTTTACCTCTAAAATCGCTATGGACAGTGACTACAGCCATGAAATTAAATATGCTTCCTCCTTGGAAGGAAAGCAATGACAAACCTAGACAGCATATTAAAAGCAGAGACATCACTTTGCCGACAAAGGTCCATCTAGAGAAAGCTATGATTTTTCCAGTAGTCATGTACGGATGTGAGAGTTGGACAATAAAGAAAGCTGAGTGCGGAAGAATTGATGCTTTTGAATTGTGGTGCTGGGGAAGATTCTTGAGAGTCCCTTGGACTGCAGGAGAAAACTATTCAATTCTAAAGGAAATCAACCCTAAATATTCACTGGAAGAACTGATGCTGAAGCTGAACTTCTAATACTTTAGCCACCTGATGCAAAGAGCTGACCCATTGGAAAAGACTCTGATGCTACCAAAGCAACTATACTCCAATTTAAAAAGAGAAAAAAAAAAAAGAATAAATTGGAAGCATGGTCTCTCTAAAATGAGATTTCATTCAAAGTGGTTCATATTTGTAAACTGCTAAGTTTTCTAGTCTACAAGATACAAAGATAAAGTGATAGTCTTTTTCTTTCACTTCCCCTTCCTTACCAGGATCCAGATCACTGCCGTTGCTTGCCTGAACTAGTGCAGCCTCCCCACTTCTCTTCTTACTCTGTTCCAAGTTGTTTCACTCCCCCTGGGGTGGGGGGGGTGGAGAAAACAAAAGAAAATATCAGATAAAACCACTTTTCTTAAAATGCAATTGCTTCTTTTTGCAACAAAAGGAAAACCAGATTCTATGCATTGCAGCCAACAAACCCAAGTGTCATCTGGCTCTTGCCTTTCTCTTCTACACTATCTTTGGTCAGTCCCCGTTTGGCACAGTCAGCTCCATTATTACACACTCCAATTCCCTATTTAAAAACCCCAGCGTCCAGATTACCTGTGAGTCTGTTTCTAGTTTCAAGATTGTTTGTTCTCTTCGTTTTGGTAACATGCTCTGTTTCTTGATGTCCTTAAATATGACCATAAATGATCCCTGCCTCCTCTCCATGCACACCACTCCTCCCATCAAGAAGCCCAGACTATTTCTCCTCTCCTTGAATAAGGACTTGATGTGCCATTTCCAGGCCACACTTTTAAGAAAACTGGCAGCTTTGGCTTTTGCTCTTTTGAAAGCTATTCAGCATATCTAAAAATCCATCCTCTCCCACTGAAGAGGTCAGGTCCTGGATGAGGAGAGGGAATCTTTCTGTTTAAACCCCAAACATGAGCAACAGCTAAATGCAGCCACACCCTTGAACCCTGATGACACTAAATATAGGAGAGAAACTCCCTAGTAGAATCTGCCAACCCAGGTAATTGTGAGAAATAGTAGCAAATTGTTAACCATTTTAAGCCATTAAATTTTGGAAGTTTGATCCAAGGCAGTAGATTGTGGAAACTCTTAGTGTGCCTAAGAAGTTAAATACCTAATAATATGGTGTGAAACAAAAAAAGGAGAGTTCTGTCTTTTCCTCTACTGAACAGAGAGTCTGGGTGGTTCATCTTAATCCAAACACAACTTGGTCAAAGCTGGTTTAGAATTTACCTAAGACGTGNCCTAAGAAGTTAAATACCTAATAATATGGTGTGAAACAAAAAAAGGAGAGTTCTGTCTTTTCCTCTACTCAACAGATAGAGTCAGGGTGGTTCATCTTAATCCAAACACAACTTGGTCAAAGCTGGTTTAGAATTTACCTAAGATTGTGGTCTACCTCTGGTTGCTCTGTTCCAAGTATAGAGACTTCCAAGGCTTTCCAATGGGAGACGGGTGTGTTCACTGTTGCCTTTACCTAGTGATTTTTGAACTCCAATTCTTACTGCACCTTTTTTTTTCTCAATGTTTTTCTCATTGCTTTAACACAGAGAAATTACTGAAATATCTACTATGATTTCCTAAGGCTTTTAGCCTAAGTTTTTACCCTCTTACCTCTTACAGTTTCAAAGTTACAAAATGGGCATGTCTTGGGTTTATTTCCTCCACCTCTACCTCCCACCTGGATCTTGACCTACTCAATTCTCCAATTTTATCTCTAGTTCTTTAAGGGCAATAAATGCTCTGCTGGTTTCTCTGTTTACCAAGAAGTGACTTCTTCTTGGACAAAGCCCACTTTTTCAGCCCTAGGCCTGGGCACAGAATCAACAAATGGCCCCAAGAAAAGAGCATCCTTTTTCATAACATCAACCCTCCTTTTTATGGAGCTTCCCTAGTAGCTCAGAGGTTAAAGCATCTGCCGGCAATGCGGGAGACCATTTGATCCCTGGGTTGGGAAGATCCCCTGGAGAAGGAAATTGCAACCCACTCCAGTATTCTTGCCTGGAGATTCCCATGGACTGAGGAACCTGTTGGGCTATAGTCCACAGGGTCGCAAAGAGTCAGACACAACTGAGCGACTTCACTTTCACTTTCCTCTTTACGGATCTTCTGTTCTGAAATCTGGACCTTCTGGTCTTTGTTGCTTTTGCAAATGTCTCATGCTCTTACACATTGTTATTNTTCCCATGGACTGAGGAACCTGTTGGGCTATAGTCCACAGGGTCGCAAAGAGTCAGACACAACTGAGCGACTTCACTTTCACTTTCCTCTTTACGGATCTTCTGTTCTGAAATCTGGACCTTCTGGTCTTTGTTGCTTTTGCAAATGTCTCATGCTCTTACACATTGTTATTCTAATAATAATAAAATAATAATAGTAAAAGATTGTTTTATTAACATTTTATGCCTGATGAAAGATTTTGTCCATCACAAATGATTTCATCCTGAAGATTTAGACAACTGTATTCTGTGGGTCTCCAAGATAGCACTTTAAAAGCTACCAAGGCTACAATAAACAAGCTTTAAGACCTGGTAGGAGATATTCCTGCAACTCATTCCATTTCCAAATTGTTCAAAAATCATTTGCCTATTCCTGGCCCTTTGCTCTTGGAAATTAATGTTAGGATAAGCTTATCAGTTCTACAGAAGACCTTGAAATTCTGAATGGAGTTACTTTGAGTTTATAGATAAATTGAAGAAGAAGTAATTTTACAGTGTTGAACTTTTCAAATAATAAAGACTGTTTATTTAGGTCTTTTTATATATCTTTTTTAGGCTTCCCTGGTGGCTCACACATAAAAAATTCTGCCTGCAATGCAGGAGACCTGGGTTCAATCCCTGGGTCAGGAAGATGGCCTGAAGAAGAGAATGGCAACCCACTCCAGTATTCTTGCCTGGAGAATTTTTGGACAGAGAAGTCTGATGGTCTAGAGTCCTTGGGTCACAAAAAGTCAGACATGACTGAGCAACTTTCACTTTCATTTATATATCTTTTACACTTTGAAATTTTCTCAGTAAGGTCTTACATCTCAAATTAGATTGCTTGGTGATCTATATGTGTTGATACTACAAATGGAATTTTTAAGTTTAGTTCAGTTCAGTCACTCCGTCATGTCTGACTCTTTGGGATCCCATGGATTGCAGCATGCTAGGCTTCCCTGTCCATCATCAATTCCCGGAATTTACTCAAACTCATGTCCATTGAGTGAGTGATATCATCCAACTATCTCATCCTCTGCTGCCCCCTCTCCCCTCACCTACAGTCCTTCGCAGCATCAGGGTCTTCAAATGAGTCAGTTCTTCGCATCAGGTGCCCAAAGTATTGGAGTTTCAGCTTCAGCATCTGTGCTTCCAATGAATATTCAGGATTGATTTCCTTTAGTATTGGCTGGTTGCATCTCCTTGCAGTCCAAGGGACTCTCAAGAATCTTCTCTAACACCATAGTTCAAAAGCATCAATTCTTCAGCGCTCAGCTTTCTTTATAGTCCAACTCTAACATCCATACACGACTACTGGAAAAACCATAGCCTTGACTAGACGGACCTTTGTTAGCAAAGTAAAGTCTCTGCATTTTAATATACTGTCTAGGTTGGTCATAACTTTTCTTCCAAGGAGTAAGCGTCTTAATTTCATGGCTGCAGTCACCATATGCAGTGATTTTGGAGCCCCCTAAAATAAAATCTGCCACTGTTTCCACTGTTTCTCTATTTTCCATGAAGTGATGGGACCAGATGCCATGATCTTAGTTTTCTGAATGTTGAGCTTTAAGCCAACTTTGAACTCTGCTCTTTCACTTTCATGAAGAGGCACTTTAGTTCTTCTTCGCTTTCTGCCATAAGGGTGGTGTAATCTGCACATCTGAGGTTATTGATATTTCTCCTGGCAATCTTGATTCCGGCTTGTGCTTCCGCCAGCCCAGCATTTCTCATGATGTACTCTGCATATAAGTTAAATAAGCAGGGTGACAATATACAGCCTTGATGTACTTCTTTTCCTATTTGGAACCAGTCGGTTGTTCCATGTCCAGTTCTAACTTTTGCTTCCTGATCTGCATGCAGATTTCTCAAGAAGCAGGTCAGGTGGTCTAGTATTCCAATCTCTTAAAGAATTTTCCACAGTTAGTTGTGATCCACAGAGTCAAGGCTGTGGCATAGTCGATAAAGCAGAAATAGATGTTTTTCTAGAACTCTCTTGCTTTTTCAATGATCCAGCAGATGTTGGCAATTTGATCTCTGGTTCCTCTGCCTTTTCTAAATCCAGCTTGAACATCTGGAAATTCATATTTCTCATTCTGTTGAAGCCTGGCTTGGAGAATTTTGAGCATTATTTACTAGCGTGTGAGATGGTGCAATTGTGCAGTAGTTTGACCATTTAGCATCGCTTTCCTTAGGGACTGGAATGAAAACTGACCCTTTCCAGTCCTGTGGCCATTGCTGAGTTTTCCAAATTTACTGACATATTGAGTGCAGCACTTTCACAGCATCGTCTTTTAGGATTTGAAATAGCTCAGCTGCAGTTCTGTCATCTCCAGTGGCTGTGTTTGTAGTGATGCTATTAAAGCCCACTTGACTTCACATTCCAGGATGTCTGGCTCTAGGTGAGTGATCACACCATCGTGATTGATGTTTAAGGTATATTTCCTAATTGATTTTTTGCTGATTCATAGAAATATAAACTATTTTTTAATATTAGTGTACTATCTTAGAATCTTACTGAATCTCATTATTATTTCAAATAAGTTGATTCTCTTGGATTTTCCATAATGACAATATGTTACCTGTAAAAAATGCAAGCTTTTTTCTTCTAATCGTTACATCACTTATATACTGTAACAATGTTAACAGTGAATTCTCCAGTGCAGTGTCGCACATAAGCTGTAAGGGTAGCACCATTCTCTTATTCCACACTTTAAAAACAATGTTTAAATTATGCATATTTGCTTTGATGAAAAGGTGAAAGGATCAGTTGCTCAGTCTTGTCCAATTATTTGCGGCCCTATGAACTATAGCCCAAAAGGTTCCTCTGTCCATGGAAATCTTCAGGCAAGAATATTGGAGTGAGTTGCCATTTCACTAAACAACCTAAAGTAAGTTAGGTTGTTTTACTAACATTTACTTTAGGTTGTTTTTAATTAGTCCTCATTTTCTCTGTTTCTCATTTTGCTGTGAACTTTTATCTTGAATAAATGCTAAATTTTACCAGATTTTTTTCTCTACATCTCTGGAAATGAAACCAAATGTTTTTCCTTTAATAACTTAATGTTATAAACTATGTCAAATGATTTATTTTCTTTTTGGAAACTGTTGTGGACATAATATTTTGTAACTTAAAGAAAAATTACATGTGCTTCAAATTCCTCTTTGGATAAATGTTATGTTTTAATTGACCCATTTTACTAATATTTTCAAGTTATTGTAAAGAGGTAGGTATATGCTTTTTAAAAATTTTTATACTCTATCTTTTATCATATTTTGTAACCTGTTTCCATTTTGTTTATTCTCTTTTTGTTATTTTTAAATGTTTTTTTGAACTGTGATTGACAGATAAAAAGCTGTGTATCTGTTAATAAATTAACCAGTGAAATTTATGTTTTCATAGAGATTCTGGGAGTTAAGTGATAGGTCTGGAATCCAATTTTAAACTATGCTTTCATTCCCATGATAAATCCTACTTAGTCATGATGTTTCCCTTGAAAGTGAAAGTTGCTCAGTTGTGTCCAACTCTTTGTGATCCCATGGACTATACAGTCCGTGGAATTCTCTAGGCCAAAATACTAGAGTGGGTAGCCTTTCTCTTCTCTAGGGGATCATCCCAACCCCGGGATTGAACCCAGGTCTCCCTCATTGCAGGCAGATTCTTTACCAGCTGAGCCACAAGGGAAGCCCAAGAACATGGGAGTGGGTAACCTATCCCTTCTCCAGAAGATCTTCCCAACCCAGGAATAGAACTGGGGTCTCCTGCATTGCAAGCAGATTCTTTACCAACTGAGCTATCAGGGAGCTCCAAAGTTTCCCTTATAGAAGGCTAAATTCTTGTTAACATTTTATTTATAGGTTTTGGATTTAATTTCAGACTTATGACTGGCCTATAATTTCCCATCTCCACATCTCCTCATTTGATTTTGACTTCAAGTTTGTAGTAGCCTCATAAAAGAAGTTGAAAGTTGGGAACAATACTTCTGTTAATAGTTTGGTTGCAGTTTGTGTAAGATTCTCATTATTTTTTGAATGTTTGGGAGAAATTTTCTGTAAAACTATTCTGTTGTGGTGTGTGTGTGTTTACAGATGTTTACTAACTTAACTTCTTTAAATGTTTTATGATACTCAGGTTTTGAGTGGATTTGCGAATTTTTGTTTTATCCAAGTTTTAATGACATTCTATTTTTAACACTACTATATCTGTTGTGTTCCACTTATTAAGTCCTATGACTTTTGATTTTTATTGATCAATTTCTATAGAAAGTCAACTTCTGTCTTTTTTACTTCCTTTTTGAGGGGCAGATATACAGCATAATGGTTAAATGAATAGGCCTGGGAATCAGATGGCTTAACCCAGGGTGTGACTAAGAGGATTAAATATGATAAACCATACAGAGTGATTTGGGACCAAAATAAAGCACATGCAGCTAAATTGCTTCAGCTGTGTCCACCTCTTTGTGACCCTCTGGACTGTGGCCAGTCAGGCTGCTCTGTCCATGGGATTCTCCAGGCAAGAACACTGGAGTAGGTTGTCATGCCCTCCTCCAGGGGATCTTCCCAAAATAAAGTAAGCTCAATAAATTTTAGCTATGACCATAACTAAGTTGCTCATTATTTTCTATCTCTTGACTCTTTTTATCATACTAATCACTTTTTGATGGTATATTTTAATCTCCTATATTCATTTATTCCATTTTAAAGTTGATGATAGATTTTCTCCCCTGATGCTTCTATAAGGAAAATAACTTTAGTTTTTCCTAATAACCATTATATCCAAAGCCTAGAATCATGCTTAATACATAGTAGACACACAAACATGAATAAATGACTACTGGATGCTTGGGGCTGGTGCACTGAGATGACCCAGAGGGATGGTACGGGGAGAGAGGAGGGCGGGGGTTCAGGATGGGGAACACGTGTATATCTGTGGTGGATTCATGTTGATGTATGGCAGAACCAATACAATATTGTAAAGTAATTAACCTCCAATTAAAATAAATAAATTTATGTTAAAAAAGCAAAAAAAATTTTTTTTAATGAAATAAACGAACTCATAATAAACTGCAGAATCCTCATACCCAAATCCCCAATGTGAAGGAAATATGGTATTTTTCAGGGACTTTAAATGAATATGGCAGTGTCAAAAATAAAGTTCACTACTATATATAGTTTTGTCTGTTTCAGGCCTTTTGCCTTCAATATATGAGATGCTCTTGAAATATTTGTTGACATGACATCTTTGGCAGAGAGCATCATACAGATTTTTAAGTACTATGGGATTTGCAGAGGAAGCTTCAGTTTTCTTAAATTAAAAAACCAAGCTTAATTTTCTAAGTTGACTATCTTATTGAAAAAGCCAGAAAAGCAAATGAATGAGTTTAATGTATAATTTTTTTTTCTATTTTAGGTAATAAAGAACGTGATAAATCTCAAAGTACGTATCAAAATCTTTCAGTATTTATTCAATTACTTCTCTTTCTTGAAATTAAATTGTACTCTTAAATGTTTTTACTGACAGGATATCCAAATTGGAACCCATCAGGGACACGTCAGCTGATAGCATGTAATCCATTGTACCTAATTTCTGTTCTTTTGACAATAATTTAATTGTCTTTGATGTATAAGAGAAATTCTCTAACATGACAAGAAATAGATTATGGTTAAATGTAACTCTTATCTGTTTAATTACTAAGACTTCTAAATGCTTTATCTGTTATCTAAATTTGATGTGTTTTTAATTCAAAAGATGTACTATAATATAGAAGGGAAGCAATAAAAAAAAGCAAAACTTAAGTGATTTAAAAATTATTTTACATGTATCAAGAGTCTTGTTCTCTAATATTCTAGATTATCATTTTAGTTAGAGTACACTTAATTAAACATTTCAGATGTTAGGTATTTTCCTTAAATGGCAGTAGTTCTCTTTAAGAGTTCCCTCAACATTATTCAGAAACAAAATGTTATTAAGGAAAGTTTCAAATAGCCTATAATGTTATATTATGGTCACAGTCAATAGTTGGGGAAACTGATGTGAAAAGTTAAACTCAAAAAAGTAGAATTAGGAAATTTTTATCTCTTTTAGGAGGTTTTATTTTTAAATATACCTTGTATACATAACAGGATGCATGTATACCTTTTAAAGTCCTGTACAAAATTATCTGTAGTATAATTAACAATATCTCTACAAACCAAAGAACTAGTGCATTCTGGCTTTTTTTTTTTTTTTTGTCTGAAGAAAAAAAGAAGAAAAAGAAGAAAAAACAAAATTAGATTATTCAACTAATTCAGTTTTCAAAATCACTTATGTTAAACTGTTGACTTTGGAGAAAGAAATGGCAACCCACTCCAGTATTCTTGCCTGGAGAATTCCATGGACAGAGGAGCCTGGCGGGCTACAGTCTATGGGGTCTCAAAGAGTCAGACACAAGTGAGCGACTTCACTTTCACTTTCATGTACTAAATAAATGATCTAGATCTTTTACTTCTCAACTAAAGCAACCCCCAACTTCCCTCAGCTGTAATATTAAAAATCATAATATTTTATGCTGTAAATGTATTTTTACATGACTGTAAAATGTAAATGTATTTTTAACATGATTGAGAGTTACACTGTATATATTGCTGAATATCTAGGAATTTCCACATAGTGGAATGATCTTAACGGAGAAGCCAAGTGATTTTATATTTCAAATCTGCTTGTGTTACTCAAGGTTTTCCAGAGAAACAGAAGCAACAAGTAAGGAAGTAGGGCATGGGTAAAGACAGAGAGAGGAGAAATTTAAGAAATTGGCTCACGTGATTTTGGTGGTTAGCAAGTCCAAAATCTATAGGGCCTGCTGGCAGGATGGAGGTTCAAGACTTGCTGCTGCCTTCTTGAGTCTGACATTGGGAAATCAGGCAGAATATCTACATTGCAGTCTAATTAATGGCAGAATTCCTTCTTTGGGAAATCTGTCTGCTTCCACTGGTTAGATGTAGCCCACCCACATTGTGGAGAATAGTCTGCTTTATTTAAAGTCAACTGACTGTAATGTTAATCACATCTAAAAAATACCTTTGCAACAATATCTAGAGTAATGTTTGACCAAATACCAACCACCACAGTCTGGCCACACTGAGACATAAAATTAACCATCATCATGCTGTTCAGCATCAACATGGTATGGATAGTCATTACCATTTGCATAAAATAAATTATTGCTATTTCCCTAAGTATTGCATTGTTAAATTTGAGTTCATAATTACTTACCCTTGCAGTTTGAAATAGGCTAAATGTAAATTGACATATATGCATAGTATACTTTTCTGTTTTATTATTCTGTTTGTAGATTTTTAATTAAATTTTTTTCAATTAAAATATCTTTTGATTTTTAATATAATTATTCTATTACTTCTTTAGACTCCTTAATTATCCAGGAGCATATAAGTTTCCTTAGGTAGATGAATTGAAATTCTACAGGCCACACTTAAAAGTGAATTTTTACAGAATTATACTCTCTGATTTTGGGAAAAAAAAAATTTGTCAGGGAGTATTATGTTAGCACTGCTACAGAAGCTTGTAAGTAATGGCAGTTCTCAGATAATGGGATTTCTACCTGCAGAGCTTTCCATCTATACTGAGGCTGTGACCAAAGGCTGGGCAGGTAGAATGCCTCTGCCTTACCAGTGGGGCTTCCCCTCATTAACAAGAAGAGAAAATTTTGTATTGAGATGTCTTTCCTTGTGATCATAACCATAGACTCTTGACAGGATATCTTAAAAGGCCTGGCATCACTTTAATTCTTTCACCCTGATCAGATATTGCTCTTAATAGTTATCATAAATGACCCTCCAATTTCACACAGTTTGGAATTACTAGACAAACAGCTCTGTACACCGTCTTTTCAAATTACCGAGGGCAGTTAACTCAGGGTTTGACCAGTGCATTATTCTGGGGATCTTTTTGTCCTACGAGGCTATGTTTGAAGTTTCTAGAAGTGATCAGACTCATCAGTCTTAACTGGGCCTATTGATCCCATTGTTACCCCTTGAAGGGTGGTGAAAAGATGGTTTAAACAATAGTTTCTGTAGATTTTTAATAATAGTTTTTCCTATTATTAAAATAAAATATTGTAGAGTAACTAATATTCCTGGTTCTCCTTGGGACTAGGGGGTTCCTAGGACATAGGAAAATGCAATCAACCCAGGACATTGCCTTATAAATCAGGAGTTGATGCCCCTAAGCTTGAGCTAAGAGTATGAGTATATCATTTATTTATATGTATCATGTGTGTTTTTACAATAGAGTATTCTATGTTTTAATCCAATCCAGTGTTTTAAAATATACAAAAATTGAACCCAAAAAGGATGACATAAAAGTGAATTTTTAAAAACTGCGAAAGAATCCACCTTGCAAGACAGGGGATGTGGGTTCCATCCCTGGCCAGGGAACTATGATCCCACAGGCTGAGTGGCATATGCGCCTATGCGCCATAACTACTGAGCCCAGAGGCTGCAACTAATACCAATGCAGGCATATAAATAAATAAAAATAACTGCTAAGGAGACATTTATGCTGGGAAGATGAGTCCAACACCAACAGTGTGTGCTTGCCCTTGTATCTTTACAACTGTAACTCATCTGCAGTATTTTCTCAGCTATTTTTGCAAGACCAAATATGATTATTTGGCGATGACTGGCTAGGTTAAAACTAGGTAACCGCCTCTAATTAAATTCACCTGAGTTCACATACTGGAATGAAAGAAACAAATTCCATCATCATCCCTCACAGAGGAACTCCCATTTTTCCCTCAAGAAAGCTCCATGACCCCTAGTCAAAAACCACCAGGAACCCCTCTGGAGCTGCATACGGTGAATTTGCTCCTTGTAGCTAGTGAAACCACACTAGCCATCATAAGAATAGCTATCACACCACTAGCATAAGGATAATTTTATAAATATGTATTAAGAATGCACACTCTATGTCTGGTAAAACGCTGTTAAAAATATAATTTAGCCCTTGTCCATATAACAAGTGAAAATGAAAATGAGATATTTTTATTAACACTATTAACAATAGTAATAACTAACACTAAGTAATGGTTACAATGTACTAAGCACTTAGCAACTCACATGTAATAGTTTATATAATCCTCTCAGTAATTCTGAGAGGTAGATGCTATTAATTTTCATTTCATGAACTGCTAGTAGGTTTAAACATTCTCAAAACAATGTTCAGATTGACAAGTATGTATTTTGAGAGTTATTAAGACCGTCTTGGGAATGCTGTCCTTCAGTGGAAGGATTCCTAGGAGTTGCTGCACACACGCAACCATGCTAAATAAACATTAAGCTCCAGAATACAGGAGTTAATGTCAATTTAGAAGTCAAAATTTTATATCAATATTCCCAGCTTTATACTATTTTAAGACTTTGACCTTTAGATACAGGCAAGTCACATCTCCTGAGACCCAAATTCATGCTGGAATCTGGTTGCATACGTATCACCTTATCAAATATGTGACAGGAATAGATGGCAGTGTGAAAATTTCCACTACACAGTTTTGGCACTTTTGTGTTTTGGTCTGTTTGTTTTTCATGGTCAATTGCTTGTTCTTCATGGTCAATTGCTTGTTCATCTTCTTCATTCGTTTTGCTAATGGTGCTATTCATTTTCTTAGAAATTTTAATTGATTCTTCCAAAGGGTTAGACGCTCAGTCATGCCCAACTTTTTGCAACCCCATGCACTGCAGCCCACCAGGCTCCTCCATCCATGGGTTTTCCAGGCAAGAATATTGGAGTGTGTTGCCATTTCCTTCTCCAGGGGATCTTCCTGACCCAGTGATCAAACCTGGGTTCCTGGCACTACAGGCAGATTCTTTACTGACTGAGCTACCAGGGAAGCCCAAATGATAACGTGTCTTAATGGCAATTTATTAATGCTTTTAATCCTTGATTTTTATGTAGCAAGTTTCTTTTTCAGTTGTCCTTTGTTTACATTTTAATAAAGTCTGTCTTTCCACTCTTGAACTTTGGGTTTTATTTGCAGCGTCTTTTCAGTTTTCTCTTGTAATGCTTCTCATGCACCATTAGCATCATTTGAATTTCTGAATTATAGGAAAGATCAATCAAATGAGGACTGACAGAAAAGTGAAAAATGTAAGAAAGAGAGTCAAAGGTAAAAACCATATATCTTCCCAATAACATTCATACAGACAATAAAATCATACTCATTAGTATCTTCAACCTTATTTCATGATCATTCTCCTTACGTATACTTTAAAAGAATGTATTTTTGAACTTGCTAGCTTTTATCAAAATCAGAAATGATACAGAATTAGAGTATTATTCCCTTAAAATTTCAAAAACAGTGTAAAGAAACTGAAAACTTAAGGAAGTCCAAAACCAACTGCAATAAACAAGGTGCTTAAAATCTATTTACTAAAATTCCCCTGATATTTTAAGTAAAGCAATATTGCTGTTAGACACAGCAGAAAAGTAAATGAGTATTCAAAAAGTACGTCAGCAGCAGAAATTTAATGAAAGAACATAGTGAAATTTAATTTTCATAATGCTTTTTAAAAATAGATGATTCTGTCTCTATCCTCCAACAATTCTTATGCCTTCAAGAAACTTAATGTGTAAACCACTTTAAAATTAAGAAAGTAAAAACCTCTCTGAGGGCTAATGAATAGCCAAAAATAAGTCACCAGCCCTAAAACTTATTAGAAACCTAACGTATCTTTTGGTACTGATGAATAATCTATAATTTAATACATAATATGTTAAATACTCATCACTTCATGGGAAATAGATGGGGAAACAGTGGAAGCAGTGTCAGACTTTATGTTTTGGGCTCCAAAATCACTGCAGATGGTGATTGCAGCCATGAAATTAAAAGACGCTTACTCCTTGGAAGGAAAGTTATGACCAACCTAGATAGCATACTGAAAAGCAGAGACATTCCTTTGGCAACAGAGGTCCGTCTAGTCAAGGCTATAGTTTTTCCAGTGGTCATGTATGGATGCGAGAGTTGGACTGTGAAGAAAGCTGAGTGCCGAAGAATTGATGCTTTTGAACTGTGGTGCTGGAGTAGACTCTTGAGAGTCCCTTGGACTACAAGGAGATCCAACCAGCCCATCCTAAAGGAGATCAGTCCTGGGTGTTCATTGGAAAGACTGATGCTAAAGCTAAAACTCCAATACTTTGGCCACCTCATGCGAAGAGTTGACTCATTGGAAAATACTCTGGGAGAGATTGGGGGCCGTAGGAGAAGGGGGACGACAGAGGATGAGATGGCTGGATGGCATCACCGACTCGATGCACATGAATATGAGTAGACTTTGGGAGTTAGTGACGGATAGGGAGGCCTGGTGTGCTGCGACTCATGGGGTCTCGAAGAGTCGGACAAGACTGAGCGACTGAACTGAACTGAACTGATGTTAATTAGTGACTAAATGATCCTCAAGTGTTATGTGCATATTTAAAATGTTTTTTTAAATGTAACACATTTAAAATATTTTTTGTATGAAGTACATGATGCCAGCCATTTCACTGACAGATCTGAAAAGTTGAATATTTGCAGAATGTCTTCAGCAAACCAGACCTCTTTCTACACAAACCAAATTAGACATCTCCATATGCCCTTCCTCTGTAGTCCTGTGTTAGTCACCTGAGTTTGAAAACTGGCTCTAACGCTTACTGGCTGGATGACTTTAGACAAATTACCTGACTTCTCTTTTTCTCAGCTTTTCCATCTGTAAAATGGAGGTAACGATAGTATCTGTTTCTTAGCGAGGAGGTATCACCTCACACCAGTCGGAATGGCAATCATTACCAAGTCTATAACTAATAAATGGTGGAGAAGGTGTGGAGAAAATGGAACCCTCTTACACTGTTGTTGGGAATATGTATTGGTGCAGCTACAATGGAAAACATTATGTATGTTCCTCAGAAAACTAAAAATTGTGTTGCAGTATGATCAATCCCACTCTTGGGCATATATCCAGACAAAACTTTAATTTGCAGACATATGCACCCCTGTGTTTACAGAGGCACTATCTGTAATAGCCAAGACATGGATTCAATCTAACTGTCCATCAATAGATGAATGGATAAGAAAGATGTGGTATATTTATATATGTGTGTGTGTGTGAGTGTGTGTGTTTGTGTGTTTGTGTGTGTGTGTATGCAATATATATATGAATGAAATATTACTCAGCCATTAAAAAAATGAAATAATGCCATTTACAGCAACATGAATGGACCTAGAGATTACCTTTACTTCAGAGAGACAAAATATCAGATGATATCACTTATACGTGGAATCTAAATACTACGGAAACAAACATATCTACAAAACAAAACTCAAATCCCTGATACAATAACAGCTTTGTGGTTGCCAAGGGTGAGGGAGGTGTAGGAGCAAAGGACTGGGAGTCAGGGATTAGCAGAGGCAAACATATACAGGATGGATAAACAAGTTCCTCCTGCATAGTACAGGGAACTATATTCAACATCCTGTGATAAACCATAATGGAATAGAATATGAAAAAGAATATTTATGACTGAATCGCTTTGCTGTATAGCAGAAATTAAACACATTACAAATCAACCATACTTCAATAAAAATTTTAAACATAATAATATGTGTTTCTTAAGGTTTTCATGATTTAAATGAGCAGATACTTGCTAAGCATGTAAAATTGCACCTGATAATTCTATGAACAACACTGTGAACATAATTGCTGCAAATTTTACACTAAAAATTGTTAAAATGCTAAATTTTATGCTTTGTATTTTTTACCCCAATAGAAAACAAATGAAACAGCTTCTGAAATAATTTTTAAAATAAAATTTAAAATAGCATTTATTACTCTGTATTACAGTTATTTGATGATTTGTCTGTATCACCTTTAACTAAGTTTGAGCAAACTCCGGGAGACAGTGAAGGACAGGGAAGCCTGGTGTGCTGCAGTCCGTGGGGTTGCAAAGAGTCAGACACAGCTCGACAACTGAAAACAACTTTTAACTAAAAACTTCATGTGGATAGACTACAAATCTTCTCTGTTGAGAATTTATAGCTCTAACATCTAGCGTAGGTCTGACACATAGACGTCCTAAAGAAATGCTTGTTAAATCAATGAGTAAGATGTCCAGCGATGCAATGAGCTACCTAAGAGATAGTGACTTCCCTATCAATGCTGTGTCAAAAGTATGTCTAATACATTGGGACTAAAGACTAAAACTTCTTCCTAATCTAAGACTGCATTATTCTATATATCTTGTGCTTTAATATAGCAATTTTCATAGTCTAACAACAGTACCAATATAATGAAGGAATTCCAGCTTTCAACACTTGCTGCCTTCACCCCTACAATATGCTCTGGTCATACTAAAACACTTTCAGCCTTTTTGATCTCCTGGGATACTGTATGATTTTCCCTTTGTTTAGAAAGCACTCTTTATCTTCTGTGCTTCACTTTCTTGATGTCACGTTCCCCACACAGGCTTACCTGGTCCTCAGAAAGGGGGTTAGCTGTCCCACACATAATGCCATAGCACTTTGACTTTGTGTTTATCCCATGGCATAACAGGCCCCAGTTTGCTAGCTCTCCAGATTGTAAGCTACTTGGAAGCAGGATTTGTGTCTTGTTTGTTGGCCTTTTTCACCCACCTAACACACTACCTGATAACATATATTTAGTGAAAAAAGGCATGAATGAAACCATCTTGTGAGCTCTACTGCTTACTATTGTGTGCACTTTTTTTTTTTTTTTTTTGGCTGTGCTGGGTCTTGGCTGTTGTGCTTGGACTTTCTCTTGTTGCAGAGCACAGGTTTCAGGTGCCTGGTGGCATGTGGGATTTTAGTTCCCTGACTAGGGATTGAACCTGTACACCCTGCATTGGAAGACGGATTCTTAACCACTGGACCATCAGGGAAGTCATACAATAGATAATTTTTTTCAAGCACATGCATTTTTAGATATTTTTGTCAAGCAGTTGCAATGCTTTCTTTGTGGCAAAATTCTGTCCTTATGTCAATGATTTTGAATATCTTCTTAACACTATCCAGGACAATATATGATATGTAAAAATGTAACCCCAAACAATTTTTTTTTTAAATGGCTACAACTTACATTCTTCAAAGCAAGTTTTCTTGAAGACATATATGAAGCTAAAAAAAATTGCTGGGACACTAGCCATTTTTGTCTGAAACAAATTTTTAAAAAGTTACCTACTGTTATCATGGACAATTTATCAGACATGATATTGATATTTCAGACCATCTATTCATGCTGTGAAAGAAAAAAATGAAAATATTTTAACTTTATGAGAATTCAGTGATACCTAATCTAGCCCCTACCTGCTGAGCTTTCCACTCTTCTCATTTATCCTGCAGTTTCACACAAAGGATCATTAAAACATTGTGAAAATCTCAATGAGGAAGTTGGTCTAGAAGAGGATATTCTTTTGTCCATGATGAAAATAAAAGGAGCATCTTGCATTAAAATCCCAACATAACTAGCAAGGATTTCTTTTTTTCGACTGAATTTTCATCAGTGTCACAGAAGAATTCAAAAATTCCTCAGGTTACTTACTCAGCAATTGACATTTACTCTGCAGTCGACTCATTAATAAGGGATGACACATCATCTGCTGTCAAACATTGACTCGAGATATTTGCCAACATTAGTTTAGTGAAAAACCTGCACTCACTTAACTCAGCCGTCTGTTTCAGTTAGTTCTGCAGATGGTTTTCCCTGTTTTGCCTCTTGGTGNCTGCAGTCGACTCATTAATAAGGGATGACACATCAACTGCTGTCAAACATTGACTCGAGATATTTGCCAACATTAGTTTAGTGAAAAACCTGCACTCACTTAACTCAGCCGTCTGTTTCAGTTAGTTCTGCAGATGGTTTTCCCTGTTTTGCCTCTTGGTGATACTTGGCAGAGTAAATCATGAGAAACCCTGGGCTGGAAGAAGCACAAGCTGGAATCAAGATTGCCTGGAGAAATATCAATAACCTCAGATATGCAGATGACACCACCCTTATGGCAGAAAGTGAAGAAGAACTAAAAAGCCTCTTGATGAAAGTGAAAGAGGAGAGTGAAAAAGTTGGCTTAAAGCTCAACATTCAGAAAACAAAGATCATGACATCTGGTCCCATCACCTCATGGCAAACAGTGGAAACAGTAGCTGACTTTATTTTGGGGTGCTCCAAAATCACTACAGATGGTGACTGCAACCATGAAATAAAAAGATGCTTACTCCTTAGAAGAATAGTTATAAAGCAGAGACATTACTTTGCCAACAAATGTCCATCGAGTCAAGGCTATGGTTTTTCCAGTCCATGGGGGTCACAAAATGAGTCAGATACGTATAAGTCAGATATGCATAGATGTGTGAGTTGGACTATAAAGAAAGCTGAGCACTGAAGAATTGATCCTTTTGAACCATGGTGTTGGAGAAGACTCTTGAGAATATCTTGGACTGCAAGGAGATCCAACCTGTCCATCCTAAAGGAAATCAGTCCTGAATGTTCATTGGAAGGACTGATGTTGAAGCTGAAACTCCAATACTTTGATCCCCTGATATAAAGAGTTGACTCATTTGAAAAGACCCTGATGCTGGGAAAGATTGAAAGCAGGAGGAGAAGGAGACAACAGAGGATGAGATGGTTGGATGGCATCACCGACTCAATGGACATGAGTTTGCGTAAATTCCCGGAGTTGGTGATGGACAGGGATGCCTGGCTTGCTGCAGTCCATGGGGTTGCAAAGAGTCAAACACGACTTAACAGCTGAACTGAACTGACTGAGTTGCTCAGTTGTATCTGACTCATTTTGTGACCCTCATGGACTGTAGCCTGCCAGGCTCCACTGTCCATAGGATTTCCCAGCAAAAATACTAGAGTGAGTTGCCATGTCCTTCTCCAGGATATCTTCCTGACCCAGGGATCGAACTTGCATCTCCTGCATTGGCAGGCAGATTCTTTGCCACTAAACCACCAGGGAAGCCCTCAATATTGCATGGTATCATTTATATGTGGAATCTGAAAAAAAAAAAAAAGTCAAATCATAGAATCATGACAGTAAATATTCCAGTGGCAGCAATTCCACTCCTAGGTATTTTTCCAAAAGGTGAAAAAAGGAAACACTAATTCAAAAATGTATCTACACTCCTATGTTCATTGGAGCATTATTCACAATAGCCAAGAAATGGAAGCAACCTAAGTGGCCATGGATAGATGAATGGATAGAGAAGATGTGGTATATACAATGAAATATTACTCAGCCATAAAAAAAGAATGAATCCTTGCTATTTGCGACAGCATGGATGGACCTAGAAGGTATTATGCTAAAGTGAAATAAGCCAAACAGAAAAAGACAAATACCATACAATTTCACTTATATGTGGAGTCTTGAAAATGAAACAAACCATCAAACAGAAACAAAACCACAGATAAAAGAAAAACGGGTGATCGATTGCCAGAGGGGAGGGCAAGGAATGAGTGAAATAGGTGAGGAAAATTAACAGACTTACAGTGACAAAACATATGAGTAAGGGAAATTAAATGTACAACATGGAAAATATCTTTGTATAGAGACAATGTACCTAGACTTGTGCTGATCATTTTGTAATATATGAAAATGTCAAACCACTGTGTTGTTCACCAGTAACTGATATATGTTGTATGTCAATTATAGTTCAAAAATATGTATATATATACCAAACTGATGGAAAAAGAGATCAGATTTGTGGTTATCGAGGGGAGGGGAGGGATTGGATGAAAGTGGTAAAAAAGTACAAACTTCCAGTTATAAATAAATCCTAGGAATGTAATGTCCTAATGATTACTATAATTACTACTGCTGATGTTATCTGAAAGTGTTAAAAGAACAAATCCTGAGTTCTCATCACAAGAGGAAAAATATTTTTTTCTCTTTATTTTATATCTGTATGAGGTAATGGATATTCATTAAACTTTTTGTGATAATCATTTCATGATGTATTATGCTATTCTTTGTTACCCCATGGACTATACAGTCCATGGAATTCTCCAGGCCATAATCCTGGTGTGGGTAGCCATTCCCTTGTTCAGGGTATTGTCCCAACGCAGGGAACAACCCAGGTCTCCCACATGGTAGGCAGATTCTTTACCAGCGGAACCACCAGGGAAGCCCATATATTATGTTATACACCTTGAGTTTATACAGGGCTGTGTGCCAATTATATCTCAATATGAATGGAAGGAAAAAACCCACTTAGAATAGTGATTAGTGCACTATAAGCGTATGGTGTGTAGTGTAAGCAATATACAAAATTAGGTAGTAGAAAGATGGTCCATGGACCTTTGTTTATAAATGGGAAAGAATCAGAAGGGCCATCAGTAGTGCAATGATAACCTTTATTACATTCTCCTAGCCACACTATGTAATACTATGAAGAGTTTTAAAAAGTTAGGTAGATCTATTTGTGCTAATAAAGAATAACCTCTCTGAGTGAAAACTGCATATGGCAGGCCAGTAATATTGTATGTGGTATGATTAAACAGTGCAAGGACAAAAATCATAAAATATTCATCTAAAATACCCTAATATATCTTATTTTGGATAGTTTATATGTAGAGATGGAGAAATGTGTATATAAGCCATACTTTTAACAATGATTAGCTTTGGGAAAGAAAATAGTGTGGGAAGGGAGGGAATATGCTAAAAGCCTGATTTATTTTCTATAATATATTTTCTGTTTAAAATATGAAACTAACCAAGAAAACTCTAAGGAAATCTTAGTGATGTTTTCAGAAATGTTTAGTTTTAAATATACTGTAACGTACATTTTTAGCATGTTGGTTTTAGAACTATTGATTTTTCTATTTCTGTTTTTTTTTTGTTGTTGTTCTTGTCCTTAACTAAACAATGAACATTATACTAAGCTTCTAAATATGACAGAAGTACAAATTTTTGGATGTTTCCATAAATGGAAGATGGCAGCATCTTGTGACATTTTCTAACATTTCTGGAAACATCCATAAAGCTTTACATGTACCTCTTGTATAATGTTTACAAACTATCTCTATATGTTAAAATTATATACATGTATATGTATATGTGTATGTGTGTGTGTGTGTGTGTGTGTGTGTGTGTGTGTATGTATTATCGCAGATTGTTCTAATAACAGTAAGCAACTAGAGGACAAAACTTATGTTGACTTCTTTATTCCTCAAAGTACAACAGTTTGCATATAATCAGTGCTCAATAAATAGTTCTTAAATATGTTAAATTATTGTATTATTATGTATAAAAGTCATGAGGTTAAAAATATGCATTTTCTGAAGAGACTGCAGGTAAGAATATTATAATCATTTACAGCATCTAACAATCTGACTTTTTAATTAAAAATATGCATAGGCCTTCATTTCAGGAAATAGTTGTTTCATTTATAATTATCTCAAAACACTTTTCCTCCTTAATAAACTCCACAAATCAGACTCATAGGCACAAAATAAGAATTGTTTTCCTTAAACCTAAATATGAGAATTCAAGGAAAATAATTTAGAGCACAAAAAAGCCTTCATTATTATTATTTTGTTTTCTTTGCCTTTTGCATTTTTTTTCAGACTTGGGATGTAGCTTTGTCACGGACTGCTAGAGCATGGGGGAAAAAATGTGTGTTTGAGCGTAATACTCATTTAGAAGAACTATATATGGCCCATCCTAAATTTAATGGTATTGGTGAAAATATATGGGTCGGCCCTGAAAATGAATTTACTGCAAGTATTGCTATCAGAAGTTGGTTTGAGCAGAGGAAAAAGTACAATTTTGAAAAGCACAGTTGCTCTGGTAACTGTTCTAACTATCTACAGGTATCTAATTTTATATTATTCAATAGACTCCTTAATTGCTTTACTACTAAGTTTTTATTGATTGTTTCAATTTTATAAATAAATTCAAATGATAAAGTTACTTCCTCTAATAGAATCAAAATTCTGATCAGTCCTAGATCTTCTGAATGTTCATAATTTCTTCTGTTTGCTTGAACCATACAATTAAAGCATTCCTTTAAATATATAAATCTAATTTCTATACCCAAAGATGAAAAGTTCCTTTCTAAAATAACGCATGCTGGAAAAGGAAGTAAACAGTAAATAAAAATTAGTTCTAGTTTATGTATACGTTCTATGGTATATGTATGTATGAAATCATTTTAATTGCAAATACATAGTATTATTTTCCTGCCTCATATCTAACAATTCACCCTTGTACTCCAAGAATACTGAACCACTTTTTATTTGTGCATAAGTTTATTATTTTACATATTACATTTTTCATAATCATTAATGTATGAATCTAATGCTATGCAAAGGGCAGGGACCTTGTCTTCTCATCCATGTATTCTCAACACATCAACATGACATCATTTAGGTCTTCAATAAATATTTGTATCAGGAATCAAGAAACTTGAATTAACTTCCAAGCTCATTTAAAAGATGATTATTTTCCAAACAGTCGATTCTGATGTAGAACTTAACACTTTGGAATTTTTTCATGTTGAACTAGTGTCTTTCTGTTTCATCAAATGAATCATGTTTTAAAAAAAATCTTTGATCAGTTCTTTCTTCTAGAAAATGAGAGGCTCTCTATTATCTTACTCCTGTCAAAGCTAAGCTCCTTTATATGACTTCAGTACTTTGAGTAAACTAACCAAATCTCCTCCCTGACCTACTCCTCTGTATTTTTTCCTCCTTAAATCTAGTTTCCTAGACACTTTGATCTTCTGCATTTGACTTAACTTCAACTGCTGCAGACATTCTGTTCTCTATTCTTTTAATGCATTGCTCTATTTCTTTTGGAGTCACACACTTTTAAAATCGCGAAGAGTTATAGAGAAAAGGAAAACAAATGGTTTCTTCCTGCCCCACAGAGGTTAACAAAACAATTTTTTTCTTTCTTCACTTAAAAGTATCGGGACAATTAAAGACATTCAGGAATTATTTTCTGTAATATCTTTGTTTTCCTGTATTCATTCCAAGACCAGTCTTGCAAGAAATTATTCTGTAGGAACCAGCTCTTTTACTCATTTTTTTAAATGAAAAGCCCAGACTTTATTTTACTTTATAATAGAATTTCCTCAATTAAAAAAAAAGAAAATTCTGCAACATTCAATTACTTTCCACCCTTGTATTTCTTTACCTTCTCTTCTAAATCTTACTGTCCTCTCTTTTTCTTCTTTCTATTCACGATTTCCATTCTTCCAAGGCTTTTTCTCTTCTCATTTCCCTCTTCCTCTCTGCCAATAACCTGGAACTCTCAGATTTAACAAAATGTTGAAAACTGATTCTTCCTTCCTTATTCTGGATCAGTTTTTCTCAGACTTTTTATCCTAAGAATACAGTATTGGTAGAACCTATTGAAATGTTTCTCTAATAACAGTTTTGTAAATGCTTAACTAAATTCATGATAATTTTCTGCCTGCAGCCAAATGAAGAATAGTTCATATTCCTTGAATTGGCTTGGTTAAAGTTCTATGTGTATTGAGTATACTATTGATTATACTATGGCAGAGTAAATGTTTAGAATTAAATTTTATGTTTTCTTTGACATTTTCATTTTAGCTTGTTTGGGACAGGTCTTACAAAGTTGGTTGTGCTGTTACTCCATGTTCAAGAATTGGACGTATTAAACATGCAGCACTTTTCATATGCAACTATGCACCAGGGTAAGTTATTACATTTTTTAAAGAATATTAAAATAAATTGGGGATTTTTAAAGGATTCCAGCCTACCTAGAAGTTTGGTTGCACCATATGACTGATCTTTCAACATATTCTTCTAAATATCTTTGTGAACTATAAAAGCATTAATTATAAGATAGCAATTAAAGAGTTTATATTGAAATATTTTTAATTCTATAATAAAATGAGTCATAATTTAAGCATACTAATTTTACCTGTAGATAGCCAAATATTACTTCCAAAGGGAGTTTTAAGTTTGGTATTATTTCATAGTACTTAGGCTAATTAGGATTTAAATTATTTTCTAAAATTGTTTGTTTCCATCTTTTTATGAAAAGAAAATAAGATATGTTGAAATGTATGTTGTAAAAATTAATCTGCTACTGCTACTGCTAAGTTGCTTCAGTCGTATCTGACTCTGTGTGACCCCATAGATGGCAGCCCGCCAGGCTCCCTCATCCCTGGGATTCTCCAGGCAAGAACACTGGAGTGGGTTGCCATTTCCTTCTCCAATGCATGAAAGTGAAAAGTGAAAGTGAAGTTGCTCAGTCGTGTCCGACTCTTCATGACCCCATGGACTGCAGCCTACCAGGTTCCTCTGTCCATGGTATTTTCCAGGCAAGAGTACTGGAGTGGGGTGCCATCACCTTCTCTGATGGGTCAATAGGATGCTATAAATAATTTTGCTAAAATGAATAATTGAAGTGAGAAAATATCCTAATCAACATGCCAGGAAAAATTAACTACATGCTAGGATTGAGAAGGAGCTTCTTAATACATAAATAAAATGGTTCTGAGACTAAGCCAAAAAAAGAAAGGAAAACAGAACAATGATTGCTAATTGATGATTTATTCCCCTATAAAGCAAAAACAACAGAGCTGTGAATGTAGGTCGAATTAGATTCAGAAAGCCACTTCCTAAATGAAAGCTTTGCTGACTTTGAACATAGGCATGAAAAGCAAATTTGAATGTAGAGTAATGTCAGAAGTTTTTAGGCTTCTTTCAGTCCTACAAAGTGGAAGCATTGGGATGTTATCAACTACATGGAATAGCTTTTAAAAGTCGATGTATCCACTAACAAGAACAATAAAGACCAACCATGCTTAGTTTGTAGTCTTGGAAGAGACTTACAAGTGAACATATTAAACAGTGATGTTTAACTAAATAATGAAATACGCCATAGAAACAGCACAATAAGCAAATGGGGAATAACTACTATAGAATATAGATAGTCTTGTTAGTTGCTCAGTCATGTCTGACTCTTCGCAACCCTTCAGACTGCAGCCCACCAGGCTCCTCTGTCCATGGAATTCTCCAGACAAGAATACTAGAGTGGGTTGCCATTTCCTTCTCCAGAATATAGGTAGGATATCTGTGAAAGGAGGTGGCATTTAGGCTGAAAGCTAAAAGATGAAGAGCTGGCTAAAAAATATTTCAGGTAAAAGTGAGAGCACATATTATAAAATCTCTGAGCTTGAAATGAGTTTAGCATGTTTGAAAAATGAATAATTGTGGTTAGAGGTAGAAAGTTAGGTGACAACTAAACCAAATAGAATATCATTGGCCAGGTTAGGATTTAGGGCTTTATTCTACACAATGGCAAAACCATGGGAAAGTTTTAAGCAAGTAAGTGGCATGATCTCAAACTATAATTTGAAAAGAAAAGTAAAAGTGAAAATTGCTCAGTCATGTCCATCTCTTTGTGACTCATGGACTATGCAGTCCATCGAACTTTCCAGGCCAGAATACTGGAGTGGGTAGCCTTTCCCTTCTCCAAGGGGTCTTCCCAACCCAGAGATACAACACAGGTCTCCCACATTGCAGGCAGATGCTTTGCCACAGGGGAAGTCCTTTGAAAAGAAAACAATAAAAGATTGCTCTTGCGATTATGGTGAAAATGCAGTATAGGAAACCAAGGGTACAAAGAGAAACAAGCGCAATTGGAGACTGTTTCTGTAGTACAGGCTATAGACTTGTATCTTAGGTTAGACTTTTAGTATGTGGATTGGTTTTTATTCAGTTCAGCTCAGCTGCTCAGTCATGTCTGACTCTTTGTGAGCTCATGGACTGCAGCACGCCAGACTTCCCTGTCCTTCACCAACTCTTGGAGTTTGCTCAAACTCATATCCATTGAGTCGATGATGCCATCCAACCAACTCATCCTCTGTTGTCCCCTTCTCCTCCTGCCTTCAATCTTTCCCTGCATCAAGGTCTTTTCTAATGAGTCAGTTCTTCACATAAGGTGGCCATAGTATTGGAGATTCAGCTTCAGCATCAGTCCTTCCAATGAACACCCAGGACTGATCTCCTTTAGGATTGGCTGATTTGATCTCATTTCAGTCCAAGGGACTCTCAAGAGTCTTCTCCAATACCACAGTTCAAAAGCATCAATTCTTCGGCACTCAGCTTTCTTTAGGGTCCAACTCTCACATCCATACATGACTACTGGAAAAACCATAGTTTTGATGATACAGACTTTTGCTGGCAAAATAATGTCTCTGCTTCTTAGTATGCTGTCTAGGTTGGTCATCTTTTCTTCCAAGGAGTAAGTGTCTTTTAACTTCATGGCTGCAGTCACCATCTGCAGTGATTTTGGAGCCCAGAAAAATAAAGTCTGTCACTGTTTCCATTGTTTCCCCATCTATTTGCCAAGAGATGATGGGACTGGATGCCATAATCCTAGTTTTTTGAATGCTGAGTTTTAAGCCAACTTTTTCACTCTCTTCTTTCACTTTCATCAAGAAGCTCTTTAGTTCTTCTTCACTTTCTGCCATAAGGGTGGTGTCATCTGCATATCTGAGGTTATGGATATTTCTCCCAGCAGTCTTTATTCTAGCTGGTGCTTCATCCAGCCTGATATTTCACATGATGTACTCTGCTCTATGAGTTAAATAAGCAGGGTGGCAATATACAGCCTTGACAAACTGCTTTCCCAATTTGGAACCAGTCTGTTGTTCCATGGCTGGTTATAATTGTTGCTTCTAGAACCTGCATACAGATTTCTCAGGAGGCAGGTCAGATGGTCTGGTATTCCCATCTCTTGAAAAATTTCCCAGAGTTTGTTGTGATGCACACAGCCAAAGGCTTTGGTGTAGCCAATAAAGCAGAAGTAGATGTTTTTCTGGAACTCTCCTGCTTTTCCTATGATGCAACCGCTGTTGGCAATTTAATCTCTGGTTCCTCTGCCTTTTCTAAATCCAGCTTAAACATCTAGAAGTTCTCAGTTCACATGCTGTTGAAGCCTACCTTGGAGAATTTTGAGGATTACTTTGCTGGCATGTGAGATAAGTGCAATTTGATCTGGGAATGGTTTGAAGTAAACTGCTGCTATAAAGGCTCTGACATAGAAATGAATTGCAGTCCTGAATGAGGTCACCTTATGGAAGAGGAAGTTTGGTGAGTTAATCTAAGTTCTAAGATCTAGAATAATACAATATTTCAACCTAAGGCAAAAGAGCTGACAAAGGAAAGTGAAGAGGCTAATAAGATAAGAGGGAAACCCAAACAATGCTAAGGATAAGGATACTTGGAATCCACTTGAACATGAGTCATGGTGCCCAAAGTGGTTAACTGTATGAGATACTCCTCAAAGAATTAGAAAGAAAAGTGAGGAAGGAAAGATGACATTTCCATTTGATAAGATGAAGATATTTGTTAACCTTAATAACAGGAGTGACCTACAGACACAGTAAAAGGAGAATAGTGGGATGAACTGAGAGAGAAGCACTGACATGTGTGTGTGTGTGTGTGTGTGTGTGTGTAAAATAGATAGCTAGTGCCGTGACTATAGTGATAAGATGAACCTACTAGATGTTAGGATTACTCTTCTTTCCACCCATTTGTCCCATAGGCTTCTTTGTNTGATCTCCTTTAGGATTGGCTGATTTGATCTCATTTCAGTCCAAGGGACTCTCAAGAGTCTTCTCCAATACCACAGTTCAAAAGCATCAATTCTTCGGCACTCAGCTTTCTTTAGGGTCCAACTCTCACATCCATACATGACTACTGGAAAAACCATAGTTTTGATGATACAGACTTTTGCTGGCAAAATAATGTCTCTGCTTCTTAGTATGCTGTCTAGGTTGGTCATCTTTTCTTCCAAGGAGTAAGTGTCTTTTAACTTCATGGCTGCAGTCACCATCTGCAGTGATTTTGGAGCCCAGAAAAATAAAGTCTGTCACTGTTTCCATTGTTTCCCCATCTATTTGCCAAGAGATGATGGGACTGGATGCCATAATCCTAGTTTTTTGAATGCTGAGTTTTAAGCCAACTTTTTCACTCTCTTCTTTCACTTTCATCAAGAAGCTCTTTAGTTCTTCTTCACTTTCTGCCATAAGGGTGGTGTCATCTGCATATCTGAGGTTATGGATATTTCTCCCAGCAGTCTTTATTCTAGCTGGTGCTTCATCCAGCCTGATATTTCACATGATGTACTCTGCTCTATGAGTTAAATAAGCAGGGTGGCAATATACAGCCTTGACAAACTGCTTTCCCAATTTGGAACCAGTCTGTTGTTCCATGGCTGGTTATAATTGTTGCTTCTAGAACCTGCATACAGATTTCTCAGGAGGCAGGTCAGATGGTCTGGTATTCCCATCTCTTGAAAAATTTCCCAGAGTTTGTTGTGATGCACACAGCCAAAGGCTTTGGTGTAGCCAATAAAGCAGAAGTAGATGTTTTTCTGGAACTCTCCTGCTTTTCCTATGATGCAACCGCTGTTGGCAATTTAATCTCTGGTTCCTCTGCCTTTTCTAAATCCAGCTTAAACATCTAGAAGTTCTCAGTTCACATGCTGTTGAAGCCTACCTTGGAGAATTTTGAGGATTACTTTGCTGGCATGTGAGATAAGTGCAATTTGATCTGGGAATGGTTTGAAGTAAACTGCTGCTATAAAGGCTCTGACATAGAAATGAATTGCAGTCCTGAATGAGGTCACCTTATGGAAGAGGAAGTTTGGTGAGTTAATCTAAGTTCTAAGATCTAGAATAATACAATATTTCAACCTAAGGCAAAAGAGCTGACAAAGGAAAGTGAAGAGGCTAATAAGATAAGAGGGAAACCCAAACAATGCTAAGGATAAGGATACTTGGAATCCACTTGAACATGAGTCATGGTGCCCAAAGTGGTTAACTGTATGAGATACTCCTCAAAGAATTAGAAAGAAAAGTGAGGAAGGAAAGATGACATTTCCATTTGATAAGATGAAGATATTTGTTAACCTTAATAACAGGAGTGACCTACAGACACAGTAAAAGGAGAATAGTGGGATGAACTGAGAGAGAAGCACTGACATGTGTGTGTGTGTGTGTGTGTGTGTGTGTAAAATAGATAGCTAGTGCCGTGACTATAGTGATAAGATGAACCTACTAGATGTTAGGATTACTCTTCTTTCCACCCATTTGTCCCATAGGCTTCTTTGTCTTGAAATTTTTACAACTATTTTTTCTTTGATACAGACATTGGAAAGTCTACTTATGAAGGATCTAGGTTGGCTCATATATTAGGCACCTAACCCCAAGGTTTATTTGATATGCACTTAAAATAGGCAGTCATAGCTATGTTTCTTAAGAATAGTTGGTAGAAAAATCAGTTCAGCACAGTCTTATAAAATACTCTGTGGGAGAGGGCGAGGGTGGGATGATTTGGGAGAGTGGCATTGAAACATGTATAATATCATATAAGAAACAAATTGCCAGTCTAGGTTCAATGCAGGATACAGGATGCTTGGGGCTGGTGCACTGGGATGACCCAGAGAGATGGTATGGGGAAGGAGGTAGGAGGGGGGTTCAGGATTGGGAACACGTGTACACCCGTGGTGGATTCATGTTGATGTATGGCAAAACCAACACAATATTGTAAAGAAAAAATAATAATAAAATCTGGAAAAAAAAAATACTTAGGAGTGAAAATAAGAAAGCCAAATTGAAAATTAGAATGTGTAGTGGACTGAATGGTCACCCCCCACTAAAGGATGTATCCAGGTCCTAATTCACAGAACTTGTGAATATTAGCTTATTATTACATGGCATAAGTGAATAGTGCCTTATAAAAATGATATAATATATGTTTAAGATAAGGATCTTGAGAGGAGGCACTTATCTTATTCAGGTAGGACCTAAATGCAATTACTCATACCCTCATAAGAGAGAGGGAGAAGGGGATTCAGCACTAGACACACAAAAGAGAAAAAGGCAATGTACTGTGGAGGGAGAGGTTGAAGTGATACATTCAGAAATCAAGGAACTCCTGGAGCCACCGGGAGTTGGAGAGTCAAAGAATTTTCTCTGTGAGCCTTTGAAGGGAGCAAAGTCCTGACAGCACCTTGATTTTGGATTTCAGACCTCCAGAACTGAGAAAACAAATTTCTATTGTTTTAAACCACCCAGTTTGTGGCAATTTGTTAAAGTAGCAACAGCAAGCTAGTACAGAACAGAAGAATAAAATAGATTTGGCAATAGGGAAAATGAGTCAATGACAATCTTGAAATTTTTCATAACACAAAGATGGAGAATAGAAGTAAAAATATATGGAAAAAGAAAGAAACCATTTAGGGTGATAAATCTATAAATCAATGCTCCTAAAGAACAGAAAATAAATGGAACAGAAATGATAATCAGAGAAAAGAAAACAATAAGCAAGACAAAAGAATCTATAGAGAGTAAAACCTCTAGAGAATATATAAAGCTTACAATAACTTATAATGTAACAGAAAAGGTGAACTGAAGCAGTATTGACATATGTCATTTCCTAGTGATTATTTTCAATTTCAGAGGCAAAAACTTATACATTTCTGGGAATTCCCTAGTACTCCAGTTAAGATTCCACACTTTCACTGCTAAGACCACAGGTTCTGTCCCTGTTAAGGGAAACGAGATCCCACAAGCCTTGTGGTATGATCAAAAAATAATAAAATTTAAAGGTTATACATTTCTAAGCAAAACACAGTGAAGTAAAATAAAACAGCATTAATTAGATTAGCCTTGAATTTAGATATTGAAGGACTTACTGTCAAAGATAAGCATTAGAATTTAAACTTAAGTGATAATTTTATTAACAGAGCTAGGAAAAGATGTAGGGTGGAGGGAAAAAAAAATTGGTTATTAGACATGTTGCCTCTGCCTGCAGGATCTTTTATTTACTTAAATACATTTGTAGATAGTAGGTGCATTTAAACAATAACTAAGCAATAGAATTCCACATTATTTACATTGTGTCTATCCTGAAAACACTTGTAGACTAATGGGAAAGAAATTTTTTTTAATGCACAACATTAACCAAATACACCCAATATCTGTATTTTAAACAGAAAAGAGTTACTGTAAAAGCAGGTATGAAATCATGGACTGGGAAAAAAGATGTTAACAAGGGATGTCTAGGTTGAGACTGGAGAAGTATTCAAGAAATTTCTAGAAGGTGTAAATAATAAGATTTGTAGTTTATTGCTTTAATTAATCCAAGAGAGGAAATAGTCAAGAAATATTCTCAAATTTATAACTCAGCCACGAATGGTATTGGCATTAACTGCAAAAGGGAACACGGAGCCTTTTGGGAGGAAAGATGATAAGTTCCACTTTATACATAATGACTTTGGGTTGGCTGTGGAATACTCACCTTGAGATGTTTAGGTCAGAAACTCATGAATGGGGAATGGCGTAGAACAAATACTTGGAGTGCTAGGATACAAAGGGTAATTTAAATCATGGGAATAGATGAGACTGCTTAGCAAGAGAGCATAGACTGAGAAGAGAAGAGGCCCACATTTGGCCCCTTAAATGCCAACATTTAAGGGTGGTTAGTGAAACATGAGTGGGAGAGGTGACCAAAGAAGAGCAGCCAGACAGGTAGGAGAAAAAGCAGAAGAGCGTGGGATCAGTGGGGAAAGAGTGTTTTTAAAAGGATGAATTTATCCATAATTTCAAATTCTAAGAGGGCAGGCAAAGTCAGGACTTAAAAATATCAGATCTGAAGAGTTCATTGGTAAACATAGGAGAAACTGTTTCTATGGAGCAGAGGAAATTGGTGCTAGGATGGAATGAACTTAGAGCTGCTTTGTTATTTTTATTTTGTCTCATTTTTTAAAATGCAGAAGATGTGAACATCCTTAAATATTGACATAAAGGCTCTAATGCAGAATAAAAGTAATTCTTTATGAGGAACAAAAGCAGTGTATATGTAAAGATAAAAGTCCCTGAGAAAGCAGAAGAGTTTAAAAGAGATTAGCCTTAGAAAGAATGTGGAGCAATTCTTCAGTTGTACCAGAAAGGAAAGAAAGAAGGAATAGGTATATTTCTCAAATTTAGTGACAGAAAACTTCTTAAGTTCCAATCTAAGGGCAGTCATGTCTCTTTGTGAAGTAGTCCTGAGAATAAAGGGGAAGACAGTGAAATGAGAATTTGAAATAGTTATTATGGGAAATGAGAGAGGAAGCTGAATAGAGAATGATAGAAATATTTTCCACCTAATTTAATGATTTTCCTCCAGCAGCACCCAGCAGCCCTGAAGCAGGTATAGAGCACTCAGACAGTAAGATTCCTTCACTTTTCCCAACACTGGGGTTTCGTCAGGTGGCTGTAAAGGGAAATAGTGCAAGAGAGTTTCAGGTTTTTAGCTAAAGAGTATGCAAACTGATGAATCTAAACTGGATCGAGAAGAGAGAACACGATGGATAGGGAGGTTTTAAAAACAGGAAAGAAAGTAGACTTGTGGAACCAGTGAAATTAATGGACAAGCGTGACAGGAGTAAATGACTTAACACCCTGGAAGGATAGGAGGTTGCAGTCAAAGAGTGGACGATGTGACTTTCGTGAGCTCAGAAGTAGAGACGTTTTAGGAGATTACAAGATCTGGAGTGTGGCTACAAAAGTGACAGTTTGGGAGCATTAGGAAGTTTTATGATGATGAAGATATCCAGTAACACAGAGACCAAGTTGTTGGATACTGTAATCAGCTAGGTCCCAAATTTGTAGACGATGGCAAAATTTTGACTGAAAAGCAAACTGTGAGTCAGCTACCAATGTGAGTAAGGAGGCCTGATCAGAAGGAAGATGGTATCCTGGGGAAGATGAGAGGACTGGTACAGCTCCATAATATCAGCCTCAAAGAAACGTTGATGGTGTTTGTGGTTCCTAGTGCTTTAAGTGCAAGATGTGAAAGTGAAGGGAGGAGACCAACTGATTTTCACAGGAAGAGGTATAAAGCGAGATAGCTTTGCACATACAGGGATGATTTGAGGCGGAAACTACAGAGTCCTTGACCTTGACCTTAAATACATCCAAGAAGTAGTCATGAAGTTTTTGGCAAAGACAAATAGGTGAATCAGAAAGAATGCCAGATAGAATCTCTAAAAGATAATCTTCTTTGCTGCTTACTGCATGAGTTTTCTCTAGCTTATTGGGACAGGCTCTTTAAGTCTACTTGGAAACCTGTAGATGTCTGGATATGAATCAGAAGCCAGAACTATGACATTTCTCAATGTTATAAGGATGGAGTAAAAGTTATGATAGGTGGCCTAGTTATTCTGGTTGTATAATATAGAAAAATCAACATTCATTTGATGTACTCTGGCCATTGTTCCATGGACAATGTACAGACTATATGAGTTTGCATATGGAGAACTTTGAAGAGAAGAATCTACCTATAAGCTATAATTGCTTGATTGTCAGTCCATGGAGCTGGAGTCCCTCCTTTACGAGCAAAGTGGCAGGCACTGAAAGTTTACATCACACTGAAACAGTGTAGATCTCTTATAAAATTTGAATAATGGTCTTCTACTGGATTTCAAGTTGGGCATGGGAATAGTTTACCCATTGGACCACCCAGGCAACATGGGTGGAAACTGAAAGTAAACTCACTCATTCATGTCCAACTCTTTGTGACCCTATGGACTGTAGCCTACCAGGTTCCTTCGTCCATGGCATTTTCCAGGCAAGAATGGACACATATCCTGTCAGTAGCAATAAACTAAAGATATGACCAAATGTGAGTCAAACAAAAGCTCCACAGGACAATGTTCAGAGTCATAACTTGGTCTCAGAGAACCACTGGACTGCTTCTCAGCAAAGGCAGGTGTCTAAAGTCTCTACTATCATCTATTTCTTCAGGCATTGCCAGGAAATCTATGAAATTTCAATGCACTTTGCTAATTATACTTATCTGGTGTTTTCTTCTAATCCAGTCTAGTAATTCTGTTTGCAGTTGTGGACTTGTATAGAAGGAGTGCCAGATAGAATCTCTAAAAGATAATCTTTGCTACTTATTGCATTGTATTTTTCTCTAGTTTATTGGAATAGTCTGTAGATTCAGACTCAGACTGCTTTAGGTTAAACTTTTTAGAAACTCAGAACAAGGGGAAGATTAACATGAAAGCTTGACATTTTTGACTACCTAATATAAATTTCTTTATAATCTTATGTTTGAAAAAGAAGGCCCACTATATTCTACCACAGTGTGAATTTATTTTCATTAATTAATATATTTATTTACATATTTATTTGCCTTTGCAGAGTTATTCAAGGCCAGAGTTATCCACCATTATGGTCACGGGGTCACTGGCCTATGCTCCAGGTGTTTAAAGGGTTTAAAGGCCATCTTTATAGCGAGTAGCTCTACATTGGTACAGGAAAAAAGGTTCCCCCATCCCTGGTTTTACAACTGGATAAGCTCTTTTGTGTTGGAGGCATCTCTTTCAGTGAAAAAGGGTTAACACAATAAAAGTAGTGTAGGATATTAGGTAAAGGTGATTAGATCAATTCTTGGATTTCTTGAAGGCTAGTATTCCGGCTGGGATCCAGACAAAATCCATTTCCTCCTTGAAATGGTTTGATTGTGGAACAGTCTTTTGCAACCGCATGGACTGGAGCCCACCAGGCTCCCCTGTCTGAGTTCTCCAAGCAAGAATACTGGAGTGGGTTGCCATGCTGTTCTCCAAGGGATCTTCCTGAACCAGGGAGTGAAACCAGGCCTCCTGCACTACAGGGAGATTCTTTACTGTTTGAGCTATCAGAGAAGCCCTAGAGAATGATGCATGATCTGCAAATAACAACAGATGTCTGTATATCCTTGATGGACTTGAAAGTTTGCCATTCGAGGGTCTCAGATAGTTTTTGAATGTCTGTTTCCAAGGCTTGTCATTCTTCTAAATGGCCCAGACTGGCCAAGGACTTAAATGCCTAAGGTTTGTTTTTATGACTTGCAGCTATACACTGAGTAAATAGCCTTCTTTAAATAGCCACAAATAATGACCCTCTCCTCACTCAAAAACATCTTTTCCCCATTTACCTTCTACTTCTTATTCAAAATATTTTAAACTATGCTTCCCAATTCATACCTGTTTTAGGCCACCATCCTAACTTGGGCTTCCCTGGTGGTTCAGATGGCAAAGAATCTGCCTGCATTGCAGAAGACCTGGGTTTGATCCCTGGGTCAGGAGATTCCCTAGAAGAGGAAATGGCAACCGACTCCAATATTCTTGCCTGGAGCATCTCATGCTCAAAGGAACATGGCAGGCTGTGGTCCATAGGGTTGCAGAGTTGGATATGACTAAAGCGACTTAGCAGTTTCCTAACTTGGCTCTGGGCAATTGATGTAATATTTTTTTAACTTCTCCCCTGTGCTCTGTACAATGGATTAAACCAACTTTCTAAAATCCCATTTTCCTTTACTTGCTTGTTTATACACTTATATATTTTTCATGATTACCTCAAAATAATCCATCCAGCTGGCTCTTTGGAATAATAGGCATTTCAGAATTTTGCAAATGCTCCAAAAAATTAATATATCATTCATACATAGCTTTTTGTATAGTTATGCCAACCAGAAAGCAGTTNCCACTGAGCCACCAGGGAAGCCCACATTTAAAAAATATTAATTAATTAGGCTGTGCTGGGTCTTAGTTGCTTACAGCATGTGGAATCTTAGTTTCCTGACCAGGGATCGAACCCAGGCCCCTCACATTGGGAGTGCAGAGTCTTAACCACTGGACCACCAGGGAAGTTTGCCTACCTTTCTCTCATTCCTGGTCCTTCAGGCTTTGATCACTAGCATAGGATAGAGTAGATGGGGACTCTTAAGAAGGGCTGTCAGCTGAGAAGTATGAACTTTGGAAATGTCTTACCACGTATGTGGTGCTTTTTTGCAGGTTGGAGAACTGTCAGCTTACAGAAGCCTGTTGTAAGGAGCTGTCTTCTGCTTTGATTGTCAACCAGAGGTTGACCCACCTGTGCCTGGCCAAGAACAACCTTGGGGATGGCGGAGTGAAGACTCTGTGCGAGGGCTTGAGTTACCCCGAATGTCAGCTACAGACCTTGGTGTAAGTCCCTGCTGGCTTCTGTATGTATGTGTGTCTCTGTGTTGTATGTATACACCTGGATTCAAGTAGGACAGACCCTGGAGCACTTGATAATTCCTCTTGAATGAAACCAGCAAGGTCCTGGTGGAAATTAGGAAAAGAACAGGTAGAAACAGATGCTAATGCCTGCATGTCTTTAAAGAGTAAGGTTGACCTGCCAGCCTCTTTCTCCACTGAGAATTCAAGATAACCAGTTAATTCTCAGGTCTGATGTTCTGTGTATTTCTGAATATTCACATGAAATCTGCCAGTAATTAGGAGTGGATTGAGTTATACAGAAGGGTTTAAGACTTGAAAGCATAATCAGGAATTCAGTTTATAGTGGCAGAGAGAGAAAAGGAAAAGGTCATTTCTATCTCAGTAGTGTTCATTCAGTTCAGTTCAGTCACTCAGTCGTGTCCACCTCTTTGTGACCCCATGAATTGCAGCNAAAAGCTCCACAGGACAATGTTCAGAGTCATAACTTGGTCTCAGAGAACCACTGGACTGCTTCTCAGCAAAGGCAGGTGTCTAAAGTCTCTACTATCATCTATTTCTTCAGGCATTGCCAGGAAATCTATGAAATTTCAATGCACTTTGCTAATTATACTTATCTGGTGTTTTCTTCTAATCCAGTCTAGTAATTCTGTTTGCAGTTGTGGACTTGTATAGAAGGAGTGCCAGATAGAATCTCTAAAAGATAATCTTTGCTACTTATTGCATTGTATTTTTCTCTAGTTTATTGGAATAGTCTGTAGATTCAGACTCAGACTGCTTTAGGTTAAACTTTTTAGAAACTCAGAACAAGGGGAAGATTAACATGAAAGCTTGACATTTTTGACTACCTAATATAAATTTCTTTATAATCTTATGTTTGAAAAAGAAGGCCCACTATATTCTACCACAGTGTGAATTTATTTTCATTAATTAATATATTTATTTACATATTTATTTGCCTTTGCAGAGTTATTCAAGGCCAGAGTTATCCACCATTATGGTCACGGGGTCACTGGCCTATGCTCCAGGTGTTTAAAGGGTTTAAAGGCCATCTTTATAGCGAGTAGCTCTACATTGGTACAGGAAAAAAGGTTCCCCCATCCCTGGTTTTACAACTGGATAAGCTCTTTTGTGTTGGAGGCATCTCTTTCAGTGAAAAAGGGTTAACACAATAAAAGTAGTGTAGGATATTAGGTAAAGGTGATTAGATCAATTCTTGGATTTCTTGAAGGCTAGTATTCCGGCTGGGATCCAGACAAAATCCATTTCCTCCTTGAAATGGTTTGATTGTGGAACAGTCTTTTGCAACCGCATGGACTGGAGCCCACCAGGCTCCCCTGTCTGAGTTCTCCAAGCAAGAATACTGGAGTGGGTTGCCATGCTGTTCTCCAAGGGATCTTCCTGAACCAGGGAGTGAAACCAGGCCTCCTGCACTACAGGGAGATTCTTTACTGTTTGAGCTATCAGAGAAGCCCTAGAGAATGATGCATGATCTGCAAATAACAACAGATGTCTGTATATCCTTGATGGACTTGAAAGTTTGCCATTCGAGGGTCTCAGATAGTTTTTGAATGTCTGTTTCCAAGGCTTGTCATTCTTCTAAATGGCCCAGACTGGCCAAGGACTTAAATGCCTAAGGTTTGTTTTTATGACTTGCAGCTATACACTGAGTAAATAGCCTTCTTTAAATAGCCACAAATAATGACCCTCTCCTCACTCAAAAACATCTTTTCCCCATTTACCTTCTACTTCTTATTCAAAATATTTTAAACTATGCTTCCCAATTCATACCTGTTTTAGGCCACCATCCTAACTTGGGCTTCCCTGGTGGTTCAGATGGCAAAGAATCTGCCTGCATTGCAGAAGACCTGGGTTTGATCCCTGGGTCAGGAGATTCCCTAGAAGAGGAAATGGCAACCGACTCCAATATTCTTGCCTGGAGCATCTCATGCTCAAAGGAACATGGCAGGCTGTGGTCCATAGGGTTGCAGAGTTGGATATGACTAAAGCGACTTAGCAGTTTCCTAACTTGGCTCTGGGCAATTGATGTAATATTTTTTTAACTTCTCCCCTGTGCTCTGTACAATGGATTAAACCAACTTTCTAAAATCCCATTTTCCTTTACTTGCTTGTTTATACACTTATATATTTTTCATGATTACCTCAAAATAATCCATCCAGCTGGCTCTTTGGAATAATAGGCATTTCAGAATTTTGCAAATGCTCCAAAAAATTAATATATCATTCATACATAGCTTTTTGTATAGTTATGCCAACCAGAAAGCAGTTAGTTATGAAGCATTCTATAACATCCACTTTTTAAAGGAAAATTTTGCTACAAACTAAAATGAAAGAAGCTTTAAAACTCCCTCAAATTTAAATTACAACACTTCATTTAAGAGTCATGGTAATTAGTTTCAGAAGAGACTATAGGGAGCAAAAGGGGGAAGATTACATATCCAATTTACTTTCTTGAGTCCATTTTTTTTTTAATGAAATCACCTTTATAAATTAAAAACCCGGTAACCATATTATTTAGATAACATGAAACATGAGACTTTTTCTAATAAGACATTTCTACTTTTTTGTAGAGGAGGTCTGTCCAGAAGGCCTTATCAGCGAGGATTAATGTGTTCTCAGTGCGACAGCTATGACAGATGCACAGATTTTCTATGCAGTAAGCTAAAGAAAATAACTGAAACACGAAAAAATTCCATAATGCACTGAATGGCAAGAAAGCGAAGTGGTGAACGCTAGTCTCTCATTGGCATGTTAATAGTGTTCCTTAGACCAGAAAGGTATTGTTATATTATCAAAGGTGGTATCAAACTGTATCATCTTTAGACTTTTTTTAAACTGCACAGCCTTTTCTGCCCTCTCTAACTCTTATTCCTGCCCCTAAGGACATACTAGAATACCTGAAAGAAGAAATGAGAACTAGCAGTTTTACTCTGAAGAAAAGCTTTGCATCTAATTGCTGAAATATCAGCCTGTTTGAGAATGACTGCTCTAAAGAATAGGATATTCTAAAACATTTATAAAAAAAGAGAAAAGTAAAATAGCAAATAGTTAATATGATAGCCTTTTACTTTTGTTTTTCCCCCAAAATATTCAGAAGATAAAACTAGAAAATGTTTTATTAATCAGTTGTTTTCTTTTCCTTTTTCTAAATATGAGAGCATATAACCCAGGATGCTTACAGGAATGTGGTAGGGAGTAAATTCAGACAGGGGCATATGATGCTTTTTGTTAAAGAAACTAGTGAACAATTTCATTATAATGCCATTGCTGGAGTGATCCACTGTAACATTTCTTCCCTTGCTTCATCTGAATCAAGATGCAAAACCTTGCTCTTCCTCTTCCCTTTTCCTTTCTCTTCCTGGGAATATCCAGATCTAAAAACCGTTGGGTAGATCAGAAAGAGGTAGGTATCCACACAGAGAGAGACACATTAGCACCTAAGCAAGAAGACAAGGCATTCATACATGATGCGGTGGGCGTGAGGAGAGAGCCTAAGCGGGGTGAGAACACACGGGGTATGGCCTTGTGTGGAGAGCTAGTCCCCTCATGGGGTGAGGTGAGTGTGCCTGCTGGAGATCAGGCTTGGGGCCCCGGATCAGAGTAATGGCGTGTCCATGCAGGACTGGCTCACTCTGCGGGGTCACAGTCCAGGCAGGGAGGCACAGATCCACCCGGGGTGGGAGGGAGATGCCTGGCAGTGTGTCAGAATCTGACCAGGTCGGGAAGGCATCCCTGAAGGTCTGGGCTGGACCTGTGTGGGAGCCCAGGCAGAATGGGGAGAAGATTCACATCTAGGGCTGACCTGAAGAGAGGTGTTAAAAAGGAAGCAGCTAAGGGGGCCTCCGCATTTGAGGGCAGTCTCCTCACACTAGGTATCAGAGTCCAAACTAGGTGAGGAAGCTTTTAATGTTGGGGGAGGTGGCTTGGCATGGGAGCAGTCAGAGCCCTAGTTGGGTAATAAAGGAATCCATATGTTGGAGAAGCCCAAAGCTAACTTTCAGAGTCTGAGCAGGGTGGGAGAAGGATCCAAGTAGAAGATCAGCCTGTCAGTTGCCAGATTAAATGCTGGGCATCCAGAGGAGGAGGGAGAGAGATGGACTGGGTGTTTGAGGTCGGTAGATGGAAGCTATACATTTAAAATAGATAAACAATAAGGTCCCAATGTATAGCACAGGAAATTATATTGAATATCCTGTGATAAACCATAATGGAAAAGAATATAAAAAAAAATTATATATGTGTTTAACTGAGACACTTTGCTGTACCACAGAGATTGGCACAACATTTAAAATCAACTGAACTTCAATTTAAAAATTTTCAAATGCTAGGCATCCAGTTAAATTTGAATTTCAGAAAAACAAAAGTATTTTTAGTATAAATATTTCCCAAATATTACATAGGCTATACTTATACTAAAATGTGTCTGTTGTTTTCTGAAATTTGAATACAACTAGGCACCCTATATTTTTATTTGCTGAATCTGGCACCTCTACCACCCCAGTGTGGAGTATCAGAGTCCAGGCAAGAAGAGAGAATAGAAGCAGTGATGAGAGATCAGAAGCATTTTGGNTTACATAGGCTATACTTATACTAAAATGTGTCTGTTGTTTTCTGAAATTTGAATACAACTAGGCACCCTATATTTTTATTTGCTGAATCTGGCAACTCTACCACCCCAGTGTGGAGTATCAGAGTCCAGGCAAGAAGAGAGAATAGAAGCAGTGATGAGAGATCAGAAGCATTTTGGAAAGTGAAAGTGAAACTCTCTCAGTCCTGTCCAACTCTTTGCGACTCCATATGGACTGTAGCCTGCCAGATTCCTCGTCCATGCAATTCTCCAGGCCAGAATACTGGAGTGGCTAGCTGTTGCTTTCTCCAGGGGATTCTCCCAACCCTGGAATCAAACCAAGGTCTCCCGCATTGCAATCGAATTCTTAACATCTGAGCTACCAGAGAAGCCCAGAAGCATATTAGAGGATAGATCAAATAAGCAAAAAGGATAATGGAGCTGGTTATCTCACTGTCAGAGGATGGCATGTGAATATGTAAAGGAAGAAAACAAGCTCAAATCTTTTGGTGATGATTTAGAGTTCCTGGAACTTAAGAGTTTCAATCAATATAAATAAACAGATGTATATATTTATATATGTATGTATCAACATTATTCCCTAGCTCTGAGACAGCCTTGGAACAGCGTCCTCTCAGTGCTAAAGCAACGGGGGCTTCCCAGGTGGCGCTAGTGGTAAGGAACTTGCCTGCCAGTGCAGCAGCTGTAAGAGATGCAAGCTTGATCCCCGGATGAGGAAGATCACCTGGAGAAGGGCATGGCAACCCACCACAGTATTCTTGCCTGGAGAATTCCATGGACAGAAGAGCCTGGTGGGCGACAGTCTGTGGGGCTGCAAAGAGTCGGACATGACTGAGCGATGCAACGAGCACAATAGTACTCAGACCCTGGTTTCTAAATTCCAGTCTGCACTAAAGGGAGCCAGGACTCTCTGGAGAAAGGTCACATTCCAGGGCTGGGCAGGAGAAGCATTAAATAAACCCAAAACATCTTTTTCTACCTGAAAGCAAGGAAGTGCTCAAAGAATGGTGGAGACATGTAACAAAGGACATAGAAGCCATCTTAAAGGGCTTTTACTGGTCAAACCTGGGACGATTTGGGCACCAAAATAATGATAAGAGTAGTTAATTATAACTCACTGGATAAAACAGGATACTATAATTCATACTGATATAAATTAATAAGTGAATAAATTAAAAAGTTGTAAGAGAAACAGTTTATTTGCATAGTTCAGAAGTAACTCCTCATAGAAGTACTTCATTCGGGGTAAAGACTAACTTCACAATGGAGGAGCCTGGCAGACACAGCCTAACAAAATGACCAAAGTGAATATCACCAGCCACAGGAAGTATCAAAAACAAAACCCTTCACCACCTAAGAGAATTCAGTGAGGAGAGCATGTCATCACCTGTATGGTACTCCTACCAAAGATGCATAACCTAAACCAGCCACAAGGAAGCACCAAATAACTCAAAATCCGGATTTGTTTAAAAACTGGGGAAAGACAGACACATAGATATTTAAATAAATCAAAATCCGGATTTATTTTAAAACTAAGAATAGATAGATAGATATTTAAAGAAATAACTAAAAGCTTCAGAAATAGAAATTCTTGAATGTGCATACTATAGAATGTAAATTGGGATAGCCACTATGGAGAATAATATGGAAGTTCCTCCAAAGTTAAAAATACAACGTGTGTGTGCGTGTGTGTGTGTGTGTGTGTGTGTGTGTGTACACATGCACATTCAGTCATGTCTGACTCTTGTGGCCCCATGGACTATAGCCTGCCAGTCTCCCCTGTCTGTGGAATTTTCTAGGCAAGAATAGTAGAGTGGGTTACCATTTCCTACTCCAGAGGTTTTTCCCAACCCAGGGATCGAAGCCGCATCTCACGCATGTCCTGTATTGGCAGGCAGATTCTTTACCACTGCACCA
>SJYA01000706.1:388720-416097 GCA_006410615.1 Neotragus moschatus
GAAAAGGAGGAGGAGGAGGAGGAGGAAGAGGAGGGGGAGGGAGGAGAGGAGGGGGGAGAAGGGGAAGAGGAAGAGGAGGAGGAGGAAGAAGAGGAGGAAGAGGAGGAGGAGGAAGAGGAGGAGGAGGGAGAGGAGGAGGAGGAAGAGGAGGAGGGAGAGGAGGAGGAGGGAGAGGAAGAGGAGGAAGAGGAGGAGGGGGGAGAAGGGGAAGAGGAAGAGGGGGGAGAGGAGGAGGAGGAGGAAAAAGAGGAGGGATAAGACTTACCACTGTCATAGGATAAAATTGTAATATTAAAAAAAAGACAAAAAATAAAAAACAAAATAAAATACACCGGGGGAAAAAACCTACTGAACTTTAACAAAAATAATATGCACAAACCACTACTGTAATACCTTTTAAAAATATGTATTTTGTAATAAGCACTATAAACCAACTTCTTGCAGACTAAGAACAAATAAAGACATGATGACAGAAAATACTAAAAAAAAGATTTGACCAGTCTAATTAATCTCAAGCTTTCACTGTATTATTCTGATAAAAGATGAAATTTCTACTTTCTAAATATGTTTCTATCTCTGTATTTTAAATATTTTTTTAAATGGGTTAAAAAATTTCTCAAGTATTAAATAAGATTATACATGTAATGTGCTTAGGACCATTCCAAGTTCAGGACAACCATTTAATAACTTTGGATTTTGTTGTTTTTATCACTCCTATCATAATTGTTACTCATGGCGGTGATACTTCCCATGTGTTATCAAGATTTCTAATATCATTATTTATCTTTTTAGTATATGTGTTTAGAATGGTGTAAGTGGTATTTGTACATGCTGTTAGCAGGCAAACTTTTTATTTCTACTTCATGCTCAGTATTTCAGAAGCTTTACTGTTATTCTTTACTAGACTATATAATTTGTTGACACCAAGGGCTAATAAATGTCAGAAGTTTAATTAGTTGTATCAGAGCAATCTGGCTGCTTCCAAATTTATGTTAAGAATAAAATAAACTCTTTATAATAGTTATCTACTTATATATAGTAAAAGTTCATAAGTTAGTAATATAAATTAATTACTTACCACTTGTAGTACTAATAAATGAACTGAGTAAAAATACCTAACATAAGCAAAATACATCAAATGGTGTAAACTTTTTATTTATTAACTGTATTATATTAAAAGTGAAAGTGAAAGTCGCTCAGTTGTGTCCAACTCTTTGTGACCCCACAGACTATACAGTCCATGTAATTCTCCAGGCCAGGACACTGGAGTGGGTACCCTTTCCCTTCTCCAGGGGATTTTCCCATCCCAGGAATCAAACCCACACATCCCACATTACAGGATGATTCTTTACCAGCTGAGTCACAGGGAGGCCCATTATATTAAAAACCTGTTCTTAAATGGGACTAGAGAATTATACAAAAAAGCAATGAATTTGCTTGTTGTATTTGATAGTTTATATTTGATAGTTTCTGCTTTTTTGCTTATTTTCACTTACTTTTTTTGTTATGTAAGAATTCAGCATTATATACATAATTTATATGTATTATAATATATACTAATTAATATACAATTATGTATATTTATATGTTTATATATAGTTTTATATACATATATATAATTTCCATGAAGTCAGCATCTTTGCTACCCAGCCTCCTGAGAAAAAGCCTGCGGTAGGAAAAAGAACTGGTCTCCACAGTGATATTCAGTTCAGTTCAGTTCAGTCACTCAGTTGGGTCCAACTATTCGAAACCCCATGGACTGCAGCACACCAGCTGCCGTGTTCTACACCAACTCCCAGAGCTTACTTAAACTCATGTCCATGGAGTCAGTGATGCCATCCAACTATCTCATCCTCTGTCGTTCCCTTCTCCTCCCGCCTTCAATCTTTCCCAGCATCAGGATCTTTTCCAATGAGTTAGTTCTTCCCATCAGCTGGCCAAAATATCGGAGCTTCAGCATTAGTCCTTCCAATGAATATTCAGGAATGACTTCCTTGGGACTGACTGATTGGATCTCCTTGCAGTCCAAGGGACTCTCAAGAGTCTTCTCCAACACCTCAGTTCAAAAGCATGGATTCTTTGGCACCCAGCTTTCTTCATAGTCCAACTCTTACATCCATACATGACTACTGGGAAAACAATAGCTTTGACTAGATGGACCTTTGTTGGCAAAATAATGTCTCTGCTTTTTAATATGCTGTCTAGGTTGTTCATAGCTTTTCTTCCAAGGAGCAAGCATCATTTAATTCCATGGCTACAGTTACCATCTGCCAAAAAAATAAAGACTGTCACTGTTTCCATTGTTCCCCATCTATTTGCCATTAACTGATGGGACCAGATGCCATGATCTTAGTTTTTTGAATGTTGAGCTTTAAGCCAACTTTTTCACTCTCCTCTTTCACTTTCATCAAGAGGCTCTTTAGTTCCTCTTTGCTTTTCTGCCATAAAGGTGGTGTCATCTGCATATCTGTGGTTATTGATATTTCTCCCAGCAGACTCGATTCCAGCTGGTGCTTCATCCAGCTTGGCATTTCACATGATGTCCTCTGTATATAAGTTAAATAAGCAAGGTGGCAATATACAGCCTTGATGAACTCCTTTCCCAGTTTGGAAATAGCCTGTTGTTCCATGTCCATTTATAACTTGCTTCTTGACCTGCGTACAGATTTCTCAGGAGGCAGGTTAGGTGGTCTGGTATTCCTATCTCTTGAAGAATTTTCCACAGTTTGTTGTGATCCACACAGCCAAAGGCTTTGTGGCAGAAGTAGGCATTTTGGGGAGAACTTTCTTGCTTTTTCAATGATCCAGTGGATGTTGGCAATTTGATCTCTAGTTCCTCTGCCTTTTCTAAATCCAGCTTGAATATTTGGAAGTTCACAGTTCACGTACTGTTGAAGCATAGCTTGGAGAATTTTGAGCATTTACTTTGCTGGTGTGTGGGATGAGTGCAATTGTGCAGTAGTTTGAGCATTCTTTGGCACTGTAATTTTTTAGGATTGGAGTGAAAACTAATCTTTTCTAGTCCTGTGGCCACTGTGGAGTTTTCCAAATTTGCTGGCATATTGAGTGCAGCACTTCACAGCATCATCTTTCAGGATTTGGAATAGCTCAACTGGAATTCCATCACCTCCACTAGCTTTTTTCATGGTGGTGCTTCCTAAGGCACACTTGACTTTGCATTCCAGAATGTCTGGGTCTAGGTGAGTGATCACACCATCATGGTTATCTGGGTCATGAAGATCCTTTTTGTATAGTCTAGTATCTTGCCACCTTTTCTTAATATCTTCTGCTTCTGTTAGGTCCATCCCATTTCTGTCCTTTATTGAGCCCATCTTTGCAAGAAATATTCCCTTGGTATCTCTAATTTTCTTGAAGAGATCTCGTCTTTCCCATTCTATTGTTTTCCTCTATTTCTTTGTATTGATCGCTGAGGAAGGCTTTCCTCTCTCTCCTTGTTGTTCTTTGGATCTCTGTATTCAAATGGGTATATCTTTGCTTTTCTCCTTTGCCTTTAACTTCTTTCCTCAGCTACTTGTAAGGCTTCCTCAGACACCATTTTACTTTTTACATTTCTTTTCCATGGGGATGGTCTTGATCCCTGTCTCCAGTATTCTGGCCTGGAGAATTCCATGGACTGTATAGTCCATGAGGTTGCAAAGAATGGGACATGACTGAATGACTTTCACTTTACTTCATATCACTCCCACAATTTACATTTTAAGGTAACAGGATTAGAACTTAACAATAGAAAGATCTTAACAGACCACTCCCATAATATACATTCTAAAATATCAGGATTAGTCAGAAGGTTTTCAGGAAGGAGAAACTGTCCTCAAGCAGGACACATTGCTGTTATATAATCCCTAGTACACAGTTTAAACTGAGTTCTTCGTTGTGTAATCATCAGTTCCAGGCTTAACGAAAAAGACATTTTTTGTGACTAAGACTAAGGAATGTAGAGGGAAAAAAAAGATGTTTGTCCTTTCCTCCTCCTTGAGAACTCCAGACCCCTATTTCCTCTTCGAGAGCCCCAGACCCCGCCTCTTCCTTGGGGACCCTCAGCTTCCTACCACTCTGCCTGGGAATTGACTCTCTCAGTTCTTTCTGGAGTTATTTCTCCATTCTTCTCCTGTAGCAGACTGGGCACCTACCAGTCTGGAGAGTTCACCTTTCACCGTCATATCTTTTTGCTTTTTCATACTGTTCATGGGGTTCTCAAGGTAAGAATGCTGAAGTGGTTTGCCATTCCCTTCCCCAGTGGGCCACAGAGATTTTATTTATTATTATTATATTTATGGGCCATTTCATAGTTTCCAAAGGGCTTACATAATTATTTAATACTCAAAGCCACTCTCTGTAGTTGGTGTGGTCAGGAACAGCAGCGGTAAGGTGATATCCCTCATCCAAAGTAAGGAGCAGCGGCTGTGCTTTGCTGGAGCAGCCGTGAAGATATACCCCACGCCCAAGGTAAGAGAAACCCAAGTAAGATGGTAGGTGTTCCAAGAGGGCATCAGAGGGCAGACACACTGAAACCATACTCACAGAAAACTAGTCAATCTANGCCGGGTCACCTCAGCCCGGAGCCTTGTCACGGGTGGATTTTTCTCTCGGAGCCGCTCCCGACACTGTTCCTGTTGGGGGGCCTTGACTTTGCACACTTTTCTCCATCCTTGTCAACTGTGCTTAGCCCAATTTCCAGGAAAACCCTACCAAATCAGTTTAGAGAACATTTCTGCTACTCTTTAGATCTGATTGCTCTTAATAGCTCGTTAAATATCTCCTCTCCCACCCTTGATACTTGATCACTCTGGCCTGCTACTAGTAATTTTCCATCCTCCAAATCTCTCCCTGCCACACCAACTCTGTTTCTTGGCTATATATTTTGGCTGCCTTGTTCTGAACTGAACCCATTGCTAAACTAAAGTCTCTTCAGGAATGCAAACTAAATGTCCATCAACAGAAGAATGAATAAAAAAAGGTAGTACATATATAAATGGGAAATTACTGAGCCATTAAAAAGAATTAAATAACGCCTTTTGCAGCAACATGGGTGGAACTAGAGATTGCCATACTGAGTGAAATCAGAGAGAGAAAGACAAATGTCATATTATATTGCTTATATGTGGAACCTTTAAAAAATGATACAAATGAGCTTATTTACAAAACAGAAACAGATTCACAGACTTGCAGAATGGATTAAGGGTTACCAGGCTAGAAGGGTGGGAAGAAGGGATAGTTAGGGAGTTTGGGATTGACATGTACACACTGCTATATTTAAAATGAACCAGTAAGGACCCACTGTTGAGCACAAGGAACTCTGCTCGATGTTAAGTAGCAACCTAAATGGGAAAAGAATTCAAAACAGTGATAGATACATGAGTATGTAAAAAGTAATTTAAACTCCAATGATAAAGGGTAAATTAAAACAACAGAAAACAACTAGTTTTTTTTTTTTTTTTTCTCCCTATTGCAATTGTTTCCGAATTAAATCTATCTTTACCGCCTTAACTAGTGTCTGGCTCTGGTTCTCTTTGACAATATGCACAAACAGGTACATATAACACATAGCTCTGATGTTTAAGATACTATGTGGTCCTTACACAAATCAATCAATGTGATGTACCATATTAACAAATTGAAAGATAAAAACCATATGATAATCTCAACAGATGCAGAAAAAGTCTTTCACAAAATTCAGCACCTGTTTATGATTTAAACTCTTCAAAAAAATGGGCCTAGAAGTAACTGACCTCAACTAGTAAAGGCCATATATGATAAGCCTACAGCAAACATTAATCTCAACGGTAAAAAACTGAAAGCATTCCCCCTAAGATCAGGAACAAGACAAGGATGTCCACTTTCACCACTATTATTCAACATAGCTCTGGAAGTCCTAGCTACAGCAATCACAGAAGAAAAAGAAATAAAAGGAATCCAGATTGGAAAAGAAGAAGTAAAGCTGTCAATGTTTGCAGAAGACAGGATAATGTACACAGAAAACCCTAAAGATAGTATCATAAAATTACTAAAGCTAATGAGTGAATTTAGCAAAGCTGCAGGATACAAAATCAGTACACAGAAATCACTTGCATTTCTATATACTAACAATGAAAAATCAGAAAGTGAAATTACAGAATCAATCCCATTCACCATTACAACAAAAAGAATTAAATATCTAGAAATAAACTTACCTAAGGAGACAAAAGAACTGTACACAGAAAATTATAAGACACTGATGAAAGAAATCAAAGACGACATAAACAGATGGAGAGATATTCCATGCTCCAGGTTAGGAGGAATCAATATTGTGAAAATGACTATACTACCAAATGCAATCTACAGATTCAATGTGATCCCTATCAAATTACCAATGGCATTTTTCACAGAACTAGAACAAAAAATTTCATAATTCATATGGAAGCAAAGAAGACCCCAAATAGAAAAGGCAGTCTTAAGAAAAAAGAATGGAGCTGGAGGAGTCAAACTTCCTGACTTCAGATGATACTGCAAACGTTAATGAAAACAGTATGGTACTGACACAAAAACACAAATACAGACTAATGGAACAAGATAGAAAGCCCAGAAATAAACTCATGCACCTATGGGTACCTTATTTTTAACAAAGGAGGCAAGAACATACAATGGGGCAAAGGCAGCCTTGTCAATAAATGATGCTGGGAAAACTGGACAGCTACATGTAAAAGAATGAAATTAGAACACTTACTAACACCATACACAAAGATAAACTCAAAGTGGATGAAAGATATAAATGTAAGACCAGAAACTATAAAACTCTTAGAGGAAAACACAGGCAGAACACTGGATGACATAAATCAAGGCAAGATCCTCTATGACCCACCTCCTAGAGTAACGGAAATAAAAACCAAAGTAAACAAGTGGGACCTGATTAAACTTAAAAGCTTTTGCACAGCAAAGAAAATGATAATCAAGGTGAAAAGACAACCCTTAGAAAGGGAGAAAATAATAGCAAATGAAACAACTGACCAAGGATTAATTTCCAAAATATACCAGCAGCTCATACAACTCAATGCCAGAAAAACAACTCAATCAAAAGTGGGGAAAAGACCTAAAGAGACATTTCTCCAAAGAAGATAAACAGATGGCTAACAAACACATGAAAAGATGTTCAATGTCTCTCATTATTAGAGAAATACAAATCAAAACTACAATGAGATATCACCTCACATCTGTCAGACAGCCATCATCAAAAAGTCTACAGACAATAAATTCTGGAGAGGGTGTGGAGAAAAGGGAGCTCTTTTGCACTGTTGGTGGGAATATAAACTGATACAGCCACTATGGAAGACAGTATGGAGATTCCTTAAAAAACTAGGAATAAAGCCCCCATATGACCCAGCCATCCCACTCCTTGGCATATACCCCAAGAAAACCAAAATTGAAAAGACACATGTATCCCGTTGTTCACTGCAGTACTATTTACAATAGCTAGAACATGGAAGCAACCTAGATGTCCATGGACAGATGAATGGATAAAGAAATTGTGGTGCATATACACAAAGGAATATTACTCAGCCACAAAAAGAAACACCTTTGAGTTCTAATAAGGTGGATAAACCTAGAACTATTATACAGAGTGAAGTCAGAAAGAGAAAGATAAATATCATATTCTAATGCATATATATGGAATCTAGAAAAATGGTACTGAAGAAATTATTTGCAGGGCAGCAATGTAGAAACAGACATAGAGAATAGATTTATGAACATGGGGAGAGGGTGAGATGTATGGAAAGAGTAACATGGAAACTTACATTACCATATGTAAAATAGATAGCCAATGGGAATTTGCCGTATGGCTCAGGAAACTCAAACAAGGGCTCTGCGTCAACCTAGAGGGGTGGGATGGGGAGGGAGATGGGAGGGAGTTTCAACAGGGAGGAGATAAATGTATACCTATGGCTGATTGACAGAAAACAGCAAAATTCTATAAAGCAATTATCCTTCAGTAAAAAGTAAGTAAATTATAAAGATACTATATGGTCTTAATGTCCGTATGATAATGATGGAAGTGCAAATTAGTCCAAGTTCTGAGGGCAATTGGACATTATGTGAAATCTTTAAAACACTCATATCTTATTACTCTAATTCTATTTCTATGAATCAATCCTACTATATATGGCTTATATATAAAGATATCAACAGCAACATGATTTATAATAAAGAAAAATAAAAAAGAATCTGAATGCCCAACAATAATTTGTTATGTAATGTTATGAGGCACTCATAATGATTTGAGGAAGCATTGTACAGCCCTCAAAATGAAAAGTCATAATGACCAAAAATGTACTTACGAAATAGTGGTAAGTAGAGAAAAAAAAAAAAAAAACAATAGACTAAATTGCATGAAATTATGCCTACATTTAACAAATTTCTGCGTATGTTGTTGTTATTCATTCACTAAGTCATGTCCAGCTCTTTGCGACCCAATGGACTGCAGCATGCCAGGCCTCCCTGTCCTTCTCTATCTCCCAGAGCTTGCTCAAACTCATGTCCATTGAGTCAGTGATGCCATCCAACCATCTCATCTTCTGTTGTACCTTTCCCTTCTGACCCTCAGTTTTTCCCAGAATCAAAATTATGCCCACATTTAACAAATTTCTGAATGTGTATTTTACATATATATTTAAAAAACATATATATGTATGTGAATGTATATATATGAAAAAAAAACACTGAAAGAAGTACACCAAAAGGTTAAAAGCTGGAGGGCCTCTTCTGAAGCAGACTGATAGATGTTGGTTTTCCTTTTCAAAAAGCCAAGATTCCTGGGAATTCTCTGTAGTCCAGTAGTTAGGACGCAGGGCTTTACTTGCCCAGGGCCTGGGTTCAACCCCTGTTTGGGAAGCTAAGATCCCACAAGCCACTAGGCACGCCCAAAAAAAGAGTCAGGATTCTTTGGTGGATACAGAATAAGCCACTCTGACAAGGTTAAGCAGAGAAAGTATTTATTAAAGCAAATAATGTAGCTGACAGAATGGACGAGGGTGCTGTAAAAACAGTCCTATAGTAATGCCCAGATCTGGCTGATTCTGTGTAAGAAATGCTAGCAATGGGATTCTTCTACAGCTGTTGGCTGTCAGGAAGTCTAGAAAGCTACTCCTAAACTGCAAGCCCCAGAAGCTGTACATGTCTGGTGCCACATGGCCAGCAAAAATGGAAACAATGCGGAAGCAGTTCCCATGTGTTACTCATGTCCAAGCAATCAGAGGGGTGATATATAACTGACCTAAACCATAAAAGGACAATTCTGACTGCTGGGAGGAGAACGTAATGCAGGGGCAGGGGAGGAAGCAAGGAGACTGCTTTGGAGATCACCACCATATTCCAGGTGAGAGGTGAAGATTGGCTGGTGAGAAGTGGTTGAACTCTGGGTGTATTTCAAGGGTGACTCCTAGATCTTGACCTGAGAATTTGGGGTCCTCGGCTGTAACATAACTGAGATAGAAAAGATCATAGGTAGATCATAATCGAACAACGTGCCGGGGCACCCGCAGTGCAGAAAGTCAAACTCTGATCACATGTGTTTGCGGCAAACTTCCCTGGTGGCTCAGATGGCAAAGCATCCGCCTACAATGCGGGAGACCTGGGTTCAGTCCCTGCGTCGGGAAGATTTCCTGGAGAAGGAAACGGCAACCCACTCCAGTATTCTTTTCTGGAAAATCCCATGGACAGAGGAACCTGGTGGGCTACAGTCCATGGGGTTGCAAAGAGTCAGACACAACTGAGTGACTTCACTTTCACTTTCAAGGGTTTATTGTAAGTTGACTTTGCAGAGCTGTGCGGTCTTATGTAAGGCAGTTATGGGCAAGGGACAGTGAAGTGTGAGTTACTAATCTTAGATATGGTTTGCTCTGCTTGAGGAAGAAAACACTGGTGCCTCGGGAGGAAGCAGTCTACACTGTTGTCAGCTGCTTCTCTTCCTAATCAATTTGATCTGTAGGTCTCCAACATTTGTACCAGAGCAGATGTCAAATGTCTTTCTCCGTGAGATGTGTACCCAAGGCTCAAGCCCCTGAAGTCTGCTCGCCATTTAGGTAGTGGGGGAGGGCCTGGTATTGTCCCTTTCAAGGAGATCAAGGGCAGTCTTTGTTCTTACAGATTCCAAATCAGAAGTGTGGGAAAAAATCAGAACTAGGAGTTTGGAGAATCCAGATATCTGAGGAAATTAGAATTCAGGATTCAATCCAGTTTACAGGTACATACAAAATCTCAAAGACAAAATTAACAGGATTAGAATCTTCTAGAAAGGTACAAACATAAATTTTCTCTCTACTATCATCCCCATTTTTTATCAAAGATAATCTTAGTAAAACTAATTTATTTTCACTAAAGTTGGCCTAATAACTTATAATAACTATATAAGATCTTTTTAAGACTACTTTGCTGAAGCAAGGTGCTGGGTTGACTTTTCCAAGAAGCTTTATTGGCGCCATAAAGCTAACCTCAATTCCTTAAAGCTGTCTGGTCATATCTGAGTTTATGCTTCTTCTCTCAAATATGACAATCCAGTCAAACCCTTGGTAAAGAAACCACTTGGGTCATTTCAGGGGTTCTGAAAAGTTCTAGTAGTGTGGTCCTTTGTGTCTCAGTGCAGAAAAAAAACCAGAGGGAGGCAAAGTGATAGACAAGAAGTGATTTATTAGAGTAGAAAGCTTACGAGGTTTACAAGTGGGCAAGTGAGAAGTGCCACGCCCTGAGAACTTACTGGGCTATCCTTTTATAATCAAAGGAAAAATGGGGAGGGGAGGAGGCCTTCTTTGTCTTTCTTGAGCAGAAATCATGCTTTCATCAACAGTTCCTCCTCCTGATTGAGCGGAGTCGTTTTCTTGTCCGTACATGTCCAAGTTAGGTCCACAAATTATCCTTTATCCTGTGTGATAAACGAGAGCATGTCCCAGGGATCATTAACTTACTGAGCTCACTGGGCAGGATGTGAGTCTCACTGTTGCGTTATTGTTTGGGGTCATGTCTCACGCTTCCATTGCCTGGTTTCATTGCTAAGCAAGCCTGCTTGCTTGTGCAGTAAAGCAAGCCTGCTCTCTCAAGCCATCGTTTAACTTACAGGGAGTCTCCCATACATTTTCTACTTATAGGCCCCTGATGGGATTAACTAATCACTTGCTTTGTCCCTTTACTCTGTCCTTGTCAGTAATACAGCAAATATTTTCAGCTGTGCCCTGTTATAAAAGACCAGATGCTTAATAAACTTATACAAATAACTAACTCTATTGCCATGAAAAGAATACTTATGGGTTTCCTAATTCAAGAGGGATCAGGTAGAGAGAAAAAGTAAATATTTCATCTTTGTTTACTTGGGTATACTTTACCAAAACGCTGCAAGACATAGATCGCTTGAGAGAAGTTTCCTTAACTCTGGAAAAGCATAATATAAAAGAACTGGCAAAGTTTAAAACAAAATGTCGTAAAACTATAATCTTCCTCGCCAGTTTGCTCAGTCTGAGGTAATTAATACTTGTTCTGCTTGAATCTAATTTTTAAATTAGTTCTGGCAAGTTTTACCCAATTCAATTTTATGATCTTACCTTAACAGAAGCCAATACTTGTCAAAATCCTTTCCATGAATTTCTCTGAAGATGAAATATTTTTGCAGAAACACTTTTACAAAAGCATCTGAGTGAAAAAGTAACTTTCTGTAAATGACAAAAGACTTTGAGTGCATTATAATGGAATTTGGAGGATACTTTGTTTTTTCTGTGACACATAATGTTTTATGATAATATCTGATCAGTTCACCCTAGATGGTTGTTCACTTGCTCTCTGTACACCCCCAGTCTCTGCTTTACCTTCACCCTACTCACAGGACTGATCTTTCCTCTTGCTAGAAGATCCTAATCAGTGCATGCCTACATATTTGCCCCAGGCCCAGATTATGATAGCTCTAAAGACTAGGAAGAAGGCTGAGCGCCGAAGAATTGATGCTTTTGAACTGTGGTGTTGGAGAAGACTCTTGAGAGTCCCTTGGACTGCAAGGATATCCACCAGTCCATTCTGAAGGAGATCAGCCCTGGGATTTCTTTGGAAGGAATGATGCTAAAGCTGAAGCTCCAGTACTTTGGCCACCTCATGCAAAGAGTTGATTCATTGGAAAAGACTCTGATGCTGGGAGGGATTGCGGATAGGAGAAGGGGACGACCGAGGATGAGATGGCTGGATGGCATCACTGACTCGATGGGCATGAGTCTGAGTGAACTCTGGGAGTTGGTGATGGACAGAGAGGCCTGGCGTGCTGCGATTCATGGGGTTGCAAAGAGTCGGACACGACTGAGCGACTGAACTGAACTGAACTGAAAGATTAGGAATACCTTATCAAAAGGACAAAAAGAGGTGCTTCTCTGCTGGTTTCCCTGGTAACCAAAGAGCCAATGTGAGGTCAATTCCCTTTATAACTGGTAACCTCTCCTCCCCCCATCAATCCCTCACCATCCCATAGCAATGACTACTGCCATGTCTTGCTTTCTGTCTGTCACACAGGGTGGAGTATCGCTCCAGGATTTTGCTTCAGACATGTAAGATCCCCCTTTAAAGGATGTCTCTGTCACTGACTCTGAAATAAGGAAGAAATCTTGTTTTCTATTTCAAGTTAATCATGAAAGTAATGTTGCTTATCAGCTTGAATTATACAAAGTAGCCCACCTCTGGGAACTTTGCCTCTCAGAAAACATCATGACCAGGCCCAGCTGTGAATGACTGCAGGTGCAAAGAAATGAACACATTCCCTCCAGAGGCTAATGGGAACTAGGAGATGCTTGACTTTACTCCCCCGCCTCTTAGCAGAAAGAGGTCTGAATTCTAACTCAGGCAAGATGGTCCTGTGAGACAGGAGCTCACCATTTTCTCTCTGCTGGCTTTCCAAATAAAGTCACCATTTCTTGCACTAACAGTTCCTCTTTTGATTTTTTGCCCTGTTGTGTGACAAGCAGTATGAGCTTGGACTAGGTAACAAATGTTGGTACAGCCAACCAGAATCCTTGCTACTCCTTGGCTAGCCGGCCTGGCTTGGGAATTTTCTGGTAAGGTCCTAGCAGATGCTAGGACCTCCTATCCTGAGGATCTCGTCTTCAAAATTCCCCAAAGCAGCACTGGCTGCCCCCACACTTGGCAATTGGAACAGGGCAAGTGATATCTCTTTAAACTTTAGTTCCCTCGTTTATTAGTTTTTTGGTCATGCCATGAGGCATGTGGGATCTTAGTTCCCCAACCAGGGAATGAGCCCATGCCCTCAGCACTGGAAGCACGGAGTCTTAGCCACTGGACTGCCAGGGAAGTCCCTGGCAGGTGGAATAAGGACTCAGCATATGGGAGTGGACACAGGCTTCATACAGGACAGGTCACTCCAGTGTTTACAGATAAGAGATTTTTATTTCCTCTCCATTTGGGCCTTTTTCTTCAGACTGTCTTGTACTTGAGTTGGGTATCCTATTGGAGAGTGGAAAGAGTTGCTGGACTTTTACAGCTCAGTTTGTGACCTGGTTTATCTGTTTCTTTGGATGCTAGGATTTGTGTGTGCAGTTTGTGTTTTGTCTGTCTTGAATTTCTGTCTTTGAAAACAGAGATTGTTTCTATGATCTCTAAAGAAAGTCTTCTAAGGCACATTTTGGATAAGTGACCTGATTACAGCTATGAACATGGGTGAGATGAAGATGCTATATTGTATAATAACAACGTGTGACCACAGTACTTGTTAGGATCTCTACAGGGGGGTTGGGCAGGATTATGTGAGGACCCTGTGGGATGTGTACTGGTCTTGCTCAGCTATTTATGTTGCTTATGGTTTCCTGTGTCATTGGTATCTGTAAAACCCAAGACCAAAGTTGAGGGTTTATTTAGGATTTTCTGTTTGACTGTGGTCCTTTTGAGGTTTTCATTTTATTTTGTTTGGGATGGTTTCTCCATGTGTTCATGTCAGTCGCTCAGTTGTGTCCAAGTCTTTTATGACCCTATGTACTGTAGCCCGCCAGCCTCCTTTGTCCATGGGGTTTTCCCAGCAAGAATACTGGAGCGGGTTCCCATTTCCTCCTCCAGGGGATCTTCCAACCCAGGGATTGAACCTGTGTCTCCTGCATTGCAGGTGGATTCTTTTCCACTGAGCCACCCAGAAAGCATGTTTTTTCATATACACCCAAATTAGTTCTGTGATATTTAAACCTTTTACTGATGTCATATAGAGGAAAAGAACAGGGAAAAGACAAAACGTGTCCTTGTCCCAGAGTGGGACATTTCCAGGAAGAAAGTCTCCAGTTGCTTTCTAAAAATCGGCTAAAGCTACAAATAGAAATGGGCATGACTTTCCCATGCTGCTGCTGCTGCTGCTGCTAAGTCGCTTCAGCAGTGTCCGACCCTGTGCAACCCCATAGACGGCAGCCCACTAGGCTCCCCTGTCCCTGGGATTCTCCAGGCAAGAACACTGGAGTGGGTTGCCATTTCCTTCTCCAGTGCATGAAAGTGAAAAGTGAAAGTGAAGTCGCTAAGTTGTGTCCGACTCTTAGTGACCCCATGGACTGCAGCCCACCAGCCTCCTCCATCCATGGGATTCTCCAGGCAAGAGTACTGGAGTGGGGTGCCATTGCCTTCTCTGTGCCTTTCCCATAAACATTAGTTAAAAAGGTGTTAGCCATCTAGGCAGCTGACCTCGATTTGTCCCATCTGCCAGAAACCCAATCTTTTTTGTAACTGAATTTTACATTGTTTTTTACATGGTTGTATCTGATTCATGGCTGAAATTTTGGAACAAGAGAAATGGAGTCTGTTTTTGTTCATGTATTATAGAGGTGTAGCATTATCAAAACTAATTTGTAAAAGAGCTCTAATTACATGACTTAAAGGAAATTAAGTGCTTATATAAATACTCAAAATATAAAACTGGCTAGAATAAATTGGGGTTCATGTGATATAGAAGACAGTCTTTATCAAACTAATATCTAGCGTTAAACTTAGCTTGGGCTTCCCAGGTGTCTCACTGGTAAAGAATTTGCCTGTCAAGCAGGAGATATGGGTTCAACCCCTGAGTTGGGAAGATCCTCTGGAGAAGGAAATGGCAACCCACTATAGTATTCTTGCCTGGAAAATTCCATGGACAGAGGAGACTGGTGGGCTACAGCCCATGTGGTCACAAAGAGTCAACACTACTGAGTGACTAACACTTTCACTTTTCAAGGTTTTAAGGCTAATAATTATAAAGAAAACATTTCAATATGAAAAAATGTAGGATGTTTGTTTTTAGCAAAGAAGGTATTAGGAATAAAAGTGCATTTTGTTAAAGGGGAAGGAGGTGGTTCTGCCGTAGAGTTGATTGTTTCTAAATGAAAAGGGGACAGATGAATAAGGACACAGAAAGTTGTGGAAGCTTTGTGGAGGAGGAACACTGAGTTTTGTGCATTGTCAGGATGGCTAAGATAAGGTTGAACTTAAGAAATAGAATCTTAAATGTAAGTGGTACAACTGAATTTGGTTCTCAAAGGGGACAAACTTTTGTTGAAATACTGAACTGCTTTTGGCAATTGAGTTTCTTTAAGTGGTCTGTGTTTGCCATTGAGATCTTTTATTTTTGCTGTTGTCTAGTCACCCAGTCGTGTCAGACTCTTTGTGACCCATGGGCTGCAGCGCTTCAGGCTTCCCTGTCCTTTACCATCTCCCAGAGCTTGCTCAAACTCGTCTCCATCGAGTCAGTGATGCCATCCAACCATCTCACCCTCTGTCGTCCCCTTCTCCTCCTGCCTTCAATCTCTCCCAGCATCAGGGTCTTTTCTAATGAGTCAGTTCTTCACATCAGGTGACCAAAGTGTTGGAACTTCAGCATCCGTTCTTCCAGTGAATATTCAAGATTTATTTCCTTTTAGTATCTTTTATTAGCATTGGCTAAAATTTTTAACAAACTTTCCACAAGATCAAATTTTAAATGAAGTTCACTTGACTTCTAATCAACTTTGAGATGTTCCAAAAGGTCCTTGGAACATCTCAAATTGTTTGTATTCTCTCCATCTCAGGAATATTTAACTAGGACTTCTTTGGTATGTTAAATTATGTGGGAAGCACTGTTAAATAAGTGGTGATAAAACTTCTTAGAGTCTATCCATGATTGTATTAATAGTGTTAATTACTATTAACTATTAATACACACACTCTAGAAATTATATGGAACTTCTAAAGTCCTGGTATATCCTGGTAAATGATACCAGTCATAATTTTAAATTTAATTTAATTTAACTAAAATTTAATTAAATTTCTATATGTCACAGCAGTGACCAAGCTCCTTTTCAATTGCATGTAGTCCTGGCTGATTGATGCGAAAAGCAAAAAGATATCCTTTTAATGGTCAGAGATCAATGAAAGCGTTAGTCACACAGTAGTCCCTGAATCTTTGCAACCGTACGGATGATAGCCTGCCAGGTCCTCTGTCCATGGAATTCTCCAGGCAAGACTGCTAGAGTGTGTAGTCATTCCTTTCTCCAGAGGACCTTCCTGACCCAGGGATTGAACCTGTGTCTCCTGTGTCTGCTGCATTGCAGGGAGTTCCTTTTCCCGCGGATCCATAAGGGACTGCTATTTATGGTTTTCCAGTGGCTTTTGAATGACTATCACAAGTTCATGAAGAAGCGAGGAAGAATGATGAAATCCTTTATGTCCAAGAATTTGTGCTCTTTATTACATCAGGGTAAATAAAAGAAAGGGAATGAGAGAATGTTGTTTCAAACCTAAGTCCTTCAGCTGAGCGCAAGACTAAGTCAATTAGAAAATCCTGTGACATAAGAACAATCGTGGTTGTCAAGGGAAAGGGGAACAGGGAAGAGAGTGGGAGGTGGGGGAGGGATGGACTGGGAATCTGAGATTAGCAGATGCAAGCTATAATATATGGAATAGATAAACAAATCCTACTATCTACCACAGGGAACAAGAGTCAATGCCCTTCAATAAACCATAATGGAAAAGAATATGAAAACAAAAGGTATATGCTTAACTGAATCACTTTGCTGTGCAGCAGAAATTAACACAAAATTGTAAAATCAACTATATATCAATCAAAAATATTTTAAAGAAAAATTTCTGTATTAGTTTCTGGGGCACAGGGACTTGGTCAGGTACCACCATCTAAGACCCAGCAGGGCACCCAGTTTGGGCCAGAAGCACTCCCAGAGCAGGGTGCTTTCCACAGCTGTTAATTCACACAGGGGGCTAAATGCAGATAAACAGGCAGCAGGGCTTCTCAGACTTGTTTCCTTGAGGATCTTTACAGAGAGAAGCTCCAATACCTGAAGACCACTTGGCAGCACCCACAGCTGAACCAAACTGGGACCTCAATGTGAGAAGAGGGCCCTGATTAGGGCATTACTTATTAGGGCGTCTTGTCAGAGTTTTGAAATGAGGAAACAAAGCGAAAGAGTGAACAAAATTTAAGAAACTCAGCAAAAAAAAAAAAAAAAAAAAAAGAAGACCTGCCTCTGAATTTTTGAACAAGATTTATCAAGCCTACAGACATTATCTTAATGCAGATCATGAGGTCCTTAGGATGGTAAATTTGACTTTGCGAGGAGGTGCAAAGAAATTTGTGAAAATTAGATGGTGCATTTGGAATAAATCCTCCTCATTTGGTAGATGTTGCCTTAAAGTGTTCAACAAAGTGAACAGGAGACACAGAGCAAAATGCTGTTGGCTTTGGCAGTGGCATTGGATTCGCAGAAGGCTAGTTACCCTAAGAGAGGTAAGCCACTATTGGAGAAAAGAACAGTGGAAGAAGAAAGAACAGTGGAAAGCAGATTGCCCCTGCTGCTGCTGCTGCTGTCTCTTCAGTCATGTCCAACTCTGTGCGACCCCAGAGACAGCAGCCCACCAGGCTCCCCCGTCCCTGGGATTCTCCAGGCAAGAACACTGGAGTGGGTTGCCATTTCCTCCTCCAATGCATGAAAGTGAAAAGTGAAAGGGAAGTCACTCAGTCGTGTCCGACTCTTAGTGACCCCATGGACAGCAGCCCACCAGGCTCCTCCGTCCATGGGATTTTCCAGGCAAGAGTACTGGAGTGGGGTGCCATCGCCTTCTCCAAGATTGCCCCTAGGCTAACATAAAAACAATAAAAGCCTCTCCTGTGACAGAAACAAGAACCTGAAAGGAAGAAGCCCAGGAGCTTCCTTAGACTTGAGACACCTAATTCCCCATAGGAGTGCCACTTAAAACTTGACAGAGAACGAGCTCGTTGTCCTTCCTGATGTCTTCCAACAGGACAGCTTGACATCAGAGTCTAAAAATAACCTCAAAATTGCTTTAGCACCTCCCAAGGTGGGAACTCAACACAGAAGAAACTGCCTCACCAAGGACTGGAAAATAGACTTTACTCAAATGCTTTGAGCTGCAGAAAATTTCGTATAACCTTCTAGTGTTTGTGGATTCTTGTTCAGAATGTGTTTGTGTGCTTTGTCGTTGAGTTGTGTCTGACTCTTTGTGACCCCATGGACTGTAGCCTGCCAGGCTCCTCTGTCCATGGGGATTCTCCAGGCAAGAACACTGGAGTGGATTGCCATGCCCTTCTCCAGGGGATCTTCCCAACCCAGGGATCACACCCAGATCTCCTGTATTATGGATTCTTTACCATCTGAACCATCCTCCTCCAAGGAAGACCAAGAATACTAGAGTGGGTAGTCTATGCCTTCCCCAGGGGATCTTCCCGACCCAGGAATCCAACAANATTGCCATGCCCTTCTCCAGGGGATCTTCCCAACCCAGGGATCACACCCAGATCTCCTGTATTATGGATTCTTTACCATCTGAACCATCCTCCTCCAAGGAAGACCAAGAATACTAGAGTGGGTAGTCTATGCCTTCCCCAGGGGATCTTCCCGACCCAGGAATCCAACAAGGGTCTCCTGCATTGGCGGTGGGTTCTTTAACAGCTGAGCTGCCAGGGAAGCCCTTTTTTCAGATAGTGAGAAGTATATTCCACTGGACAGAAATTCTGAAGTCATTAAAAGTCCTCCTAAGAGAAATTATCCCCTGATTCGGGTTAAGGCATTAAAACTACTTTTGTCCCAGAGACCACAATCAACAGGAAGAGCTATGAAACTGAATTATACATTTAAAAAGGAATATCTCTAAAACATGTCTAGACCACTGTAACTTGGGACAAGGCCTTTTCAGGTGCCTGACCACAGGTCAGTGGGTCCAGGAAGAAGGCTTCAATTAAGCTGCTTTGAAATACTATATGGTAGGCCATTTCCAGGAATCTTCCCAAGCAAGAGAATCCATAGACACTCTAAGACAGTGGTCCCAGCCTTTTTGGTACCAGGGACCAGTTTTGTGAAAGATGATTTTTGCACAGATTGGGGTGAAGGGGTAAGGTTTAGGTGGTGATGCAATTGATGGGGAGCTGCAGACACTTGCTGGCCCAGCCCTCACCTCCTGCTGTGCCACCTGGTTCCTAAAAGGTGGTCAACCGGTCTACAGCCTGGGGGGTGGGGGCCGCTGTTGTAGGATACCCAGCAGTTGCCTATTATATTAAAACTTTGGGCACAATACTAACCTCTTCATGAGTTTGCCTCCAACAGGTCTGCCTATCTAAATGAAGTAGATGGTAATTTCACTGTAGCTGGAGTAAGAGTCAATCAACTTTTTTTATTTATGTCTAACTAACAGTTAGAACTGGACATGGAACAACAGACTGGTTTCAAATAGGAAAAGGAGTACGTCAAGGCTGTGTATTGTCACCCTGCTTATTTAACTTCTATACAGAGTACATCATGAGAAACGCTGGGCTGGAAGAAACACAAGCTGGAATCAAGATTGCCGGGAGAAATATCAGTAACCTCAGATATGCAGATGACACCACCCTTATGGCAGAAAGTGAAGAGGAACTAAAAAGCCTCTTGATGAAAGAGAAAGAGGAGAGTGAAAAAGTTGGCTTAAAGCTCAACATTCAGAAAACGAAGATCATGGCATCTGGTCCCATCACTTCATGGGAAATAGATGGGGAAACAGTGGAAACAGTGTCAGACTTTATTTTTGGAGGCTCCAAAATCACTGCAGATGGTGATTGCAGCCATGAAATTAAAAGACGCTTACTCCTTGGAAGAAAAGTTATGAGCAACCTAGATAGCATATTCAAAAGCAGAGATATTACTTTGCCGACTAAGGTCCGTCTAGTCAAGGCTATGGTTTTTCCAGTGGTCATGTATGGATGTGAGTGTTGGATTATAAAGAAGGCTGAGTGCCGAAGAATTGATGCTTTTGATCTGTGGTGTTGGAGAAGACTCTTGCGAGTCCCTTGGACTGCAAGGAGATCCAACCAGTCCATCCTAAAGGAGATCAGTCCTGTGTGGTCATTGGAAGGACTGATGCTGAAGCTGAATCTCCCGTACTTTGGCTACCTCCTGCGAAGAGTTGACTCATTGGAAAAGACTCTGATGCTGGGAGGGATTGGGGACAGGAGGAGAAGGGGATGACAGAGGATGAGATGGCTGGAAGGCATCACAGACTCAATGGGCGTGAGTCTGAGTGAACTTCGGGAGTTGGTGATGGACAGGGAGGCCTGGCGTGCTGTGATTCACGGGGTCGCAAAGAGTCGGACACGACTGAGCGACTGAACTGATAGATGTGAAGTTCTATTCCTTTACAACATAACTTAGTTCTCAAGCGCCCGTATCCTTTTGGTAGCAGGAAACAAACTTGCCGATTCAAGGTAATATTCACTTTTTTTTCTGGATTAAAACATTGTCTCGTTTAAGTGAGGAATTGGTTCATGTTCTCCTCCCTCCTTTCCCCCTTCTTTGGGGAGTAATTTAAATTCAAGGGGACCTCAGGGTGAAATGGAGTCTCATTCACAGTTGTCCATTGTCTATACTGGCCTTCATGGGGTTGAACTTCACCTTCTTTCACCCTCATTCTCAGATTCTGGGCATCACTCTTGAGGTCCATGCTTTCACGATGACTGTCGGGCTACTTTGAGTGAGCTCACCTTCTCTTAGCAATCTGTCTCCCACGATGAATCTACAAACTCATTTTTGTCTGCTTTTCTCATTTTTTTCTGAGCATAATAGTACCTCCCAAAGTTTCCTCCAGCCCTGTCTGCTTATATCTCAACCACCATTGCTCCCCTTCCATGATGCTTTGGACAAGGCTTTCTATTTCCTTGGCTGGCTCCTAGGAAAGCCAGGCATAGGTCTCCTCTGCTCTGGGATCCCCAGGCACTGACTAAGACATGGATCACTTACTCCAGGAGGGAGGGGGATAGAGGTTGTGCAGAAACCCCTTTTGCTTCTATTTCCTCTCCCACCCGTTCAGGCAACTTCTCTTTTGTTGATGTTGTTCAGTTGCTCAGTGTGTACTTAACTCTTTGCAGCTCCGTGGACTACAGCATGCCAGGCTTCCCTGGCTTTACTATCTCCCGGAGCTTGCTCAAACTCACGTCCATTGAATTGGTGATGCCGTCCAGCAGTCTCATCCTCTGTCATCCCCTTCTCCTCCTGCCTTCAGTCATTCCCAGAAACAGGGTCTTTCCCAGTGAGTCAGCTCTTCGCATCAGGTGGTCAAACTTTAACTCTCCTCTTGAGCAATAAGGAAAACCAGGTCTTAAATCATCATTTCTTTCAAAAACATTGTTTGTGGTGTAAACTGTTTTTTAATGATTTTTTTCTTGTGGTAAAGTCACATAATATAAAACAAACTGTTTTAATTATATGTGTGCAGTTCAGTGGCACTAAGTATATTCACATAGTCATGCAGCTCTCACCATCATCCATCATCCATCTCCCAAATTTTTCACCTTCCTAAATTGGAACTCTGTCCCCATTAAACTCTAACTCCTATCCCCTCTTCCTACCCCAACTCCAGCTCCTAGCATCTACCAATGTACTTTCTGACTCTATGAATTTGACTAGTCTAGGTATCTCATATAAGTGGAATCAAACAGTATTTGTCTGTACCTACTGTATATTGGGACTGACACACACACTACTGCGTATAAAATGGGCTTTGCCGGTGGCTCAGCAGTAAAGAATCTGCCTGCAATGCAAGAGATGTGGGTTCAGTCCCTAGGTCAGGAAGATCCCCTGGAGAAGGAAATGGCAACCCACTCTAGTATTCTTGCCTAGGAAATCCCATGGACGGAGGAACCTGGTGGGCCATAATCTATGGGTAAACAACAATAATTTTGCAACTATACAACAACAACATATAAAATAGATAACTAAAGAAAACCTACTGTATAGCACAGGGGGAGAAAAGAAAGTATAGTGTGTTTGTAGCACATGTTTTAGTGTTAGTCGCTCAGCCATGTTTGACTCTGTGCAACCCCATGGACTGAAGGCCACTAGGCTCCTCTGTCCATGTGATTCTCCACACAAGGATACTGGAGTGGGTTGCCATTCTCTTCTCCAGGGGATCCTCCCAACCAAGGGATCAAACCTGGGTCTCCTGCATTGCAGGCAGATTCTTTATCATCTGAGCCACTAGGACATGTTTTAAGTTCATGTTAAAAATGTATTCCAGTATACAATAGTGATATACATTTTTAATGCTACTTTCTTTCTTTCTTATTTTTTTAATTGGAGGATAATTGCTTTACAATAGTGTGTGGCCTCTGCAATACATCAACATGAATCAGCTACAGGTATACATACGTCCCCTCCCTCATGAACCCCCCTCCCAGCTTCCACCCCATCCCACCCTCTAGGTTGTCACAGATCACTGGGTTGGGCTCTCTGTGTCACACAACAAATTCCCATTACTGTTTTACATATGGTAATGTATGTGTTTCCATGCTATTCTCTCAATTCATGCTACCCTCTCCTTCCCCCACTGTCTCCACAATATGTTCTCTGTGTCTCATAGGTTCATCAGTACCATCTTTCTAGATTCCATATGCATGCGTTAATATACAACATTTGTCCTTCTCTTTCTGACTTACCTCACTCTGAACAATAGGCTCTAGGTTCATCCACCTCATTGCATTCATTTTTATAGTTGAGTAATATTCCATTGTATATATGTACCACAGTTTCTGTATTCATTCATCTGCCAATGGACATCTAGTTTGTTTCCATGTCCTGAAAGTGAAGTTGCTCAGTCGTGTCCGACTCTTTGCAACCCCATGGACTATAGCCCACCAGGCTCCTCCGTCCATGGGATTCTCCAGGCATGAATACTGGAGTGGGTTGCCATTTCCTTCTCCAGGGGATCTTCCCCACCCAATGTAGAACCCAGGTCTTCCACATTGCAAGCAGATGCATTAACCTAGCTATTGTAAAATGTGCTACCACAAACATTGGGATACATGCATCTCTTTCAGTTATGATTTTCTCAGAGTCTTTGCCCCATAGTGGACTTGTTGGGTCATATAGTAGTTCTATTCCTAGTTTTTTTTTTTAAGGAATCTCCATACTGCTCTCTGTAGTGGCTGTATCAATTTACATTCCCTCCAACAGTGCAAGAGGGTTCCATTTTCTCCACGTCCTCTCCAGCATTTATTGTTTGTAGATTTTAAAATGATGGCCACTGTGATCAGAGTGACATGATATCTCACTGTAGTTTTGATTTGCATTCATCTCATAATGAGTGATGTTGAGCATCTTGTCATGCATTTGTTGGTCATCTGCGTACCTTCTTTGGAAAAACTTATGTTTAGGTCTTCCACCCATTTTTTGAATGGGTTGTTTGATTTTCTTTTTAAATTTACTTATTTTTGAATTGAAGGATAATTGCTTTACAGAATTCTGCTGTCTTCTGTCAAACCTCACGATGAATCAGTCATAGGTGTGCATATGTCCCCTCTTGAACCTCCGCATCTCCCTCCACATGCCAACCCTCTAGGTTGATGCAGAGCCCCTGTTTGAGTTTCCTGAGACATACAGCATCTTATCATGTGTTTGTTGGTCATCTGCCTATCTTCTTTGGAAAAATATACGTTTAGGTCTTCCATCCAGTTTTTGAATGAGTTGTTTGATTTTCTGGTACTGAGTTGCAGGAGCTGCTTGTATATTTTGGAAATTAATCCTTTGTCAATTGTTCCATTTGCAGTTCTTTTCTCCCATTCTGAGGGTTGCCTTTTCATCTTGTTTATGGTTTCCTTTGCTGTGCAAAAGCTTTTAAGTTTAATTAAGCCCCATTTGTTTACTTTTGTTTTTATTTCCATTACTCGAGGAGGTGGTCAAAGATGATCTGGATGTGATGTATGTCAGAGAGTGTACTGCCCACATTTTCCTCTAAGAGCTTCATGGTTTCTGGCCTTACATGTAAATCTTTAATCCATTTTGAGTTTATTTTTGTGTATGGTGCTGGAAAGTGTTCTGGTTTCATTCTTTTACATGTATCTGTCCAGTTTTCCCAGCACTACTTATTGAACAGGCTACGTTTTCTCCACTGTATATCCTTGCCTCGTCAAAGGTAAAATTATTTGCATCTTTTATATGAAGATTGATTCCTCCATCTCCATTCTTATATTCCTCCAGCTCCATCCCAACCTTATATGAAAGGTGATTCCCCAAGCTCCATTCTTCTTTTTCAAGATTTCTTTGGCTGTTTGGAGTCTTTTGTGTTTCCATACACATGATGACATTTTTTGTTCTATTTCTGTGAAAAATACCATTGGTCGCTTGATAGGGATTGCATTGAATCTGTGGATTATTTTGGATAGTACAGTCATTTTCACAATATTGATTCTTCCAATTCAAGAACATGGTCTAGCTCTCTGTCTGTTTGTGTCATTTGACTTCCTTCATCAGTGTCTTGTAGTTTTTTGCATACAGGTCTTTTGTCTCTTTAGGTAGGTTTGTGTGCATGCTCAGGCCCTTCAGTTGTGTCTGACTTTTAGCAACTACATGGAATGTAACCCACCAGGCTCCTCTCCCCATGGGATTCTCCAGGAGAGAACACTGGAGTGGATTGCCGTGTCCTTCTCCAGGGAATCTTCCTGACCCAGGGGTCGAACCCACATCTCTTATGACTCATGCACTGGCAGACAGATTCTTGACCACTAGCGCCACCTGAGAAGATTTACCCCTAGGCATCATATTCTTTTTGTTGCAGTGGTGAATGGAATTGTTTCCTTAACTTCTGTCTCTGATTTTTTCATTGTTAGTGTATAGGAGTGCAAGGGATTTCTCTGTGTGTGATTTCTTAATTTTCTATCCAGCAGTGTTACTACAGTCATTGATTAGCTCTAGTAATTTTCTGATGGAATCTTTAGGATTTTCTATGTATAGTGTAATGTCATCTACAAACAGTGGGAGTTTTACTTCTTTTCCAATCAGAATTCCATTTATTTCTTTTCCTTCTCTGATTGCTATGACTAGAACTTCAAAACTATGTAGAAAATAGTGGTGATAATGTGCACCCTTGTCTTGTTCCTAATCTTAGAGGAAATACTGTCAGTTTTTCACCATTGAGAATAATGTTTGCTGTGGGTTTATTGTATATGGCCTTTATTCTGTTGAGGTAGGTTCCTTCTGTGTCTACTTTCTGGACAGTTTTCATCATAAATCAATATTGAGTTTTGTCGAAAGTTTCTTCTGCATCTGTTGAGATCACATGGTTTTTACCTTTCAGTTTGCTGATACAATGTATCACATTGATTGAGTTGCCTATATTGAAGAACCCTTGCATTCATGGGGTAAATTGTACTTGATCATGGTGGATGATCTTTTTAATGTGTTGCTGGATTTTGTTTGCTAGAAATTTGCATCTGTGTTCATCAGTGTTATTTCCTTGTAACTTTCTTTTTTTAAGGCATCATTGTCTGATTTGGGGGAATTTTCCTTCCTATGCAGTTTTATGGAAGAGTATGAGCAGAATAGGTGTTAGCTCTTCTCTAAAGTTTTGGTAGAATTCACCTGTGAGGCCATCTGGCCGTGGGCTTCTGTTGGAAGATTTTTTTTATTATAATTTCCATTTGGGTGCTTGAAATCGGTCTGTCCGTGTTTTCTATTTCTTCCTGGTTCAGTTTTGGAAGGTAGTACTTTTCTAAGAATTGTTCATTTCTTCTGTGTTGTTCATTTTATTGAGAATAGTTGCTCATCGTAGTCTCTTATGATCCTTTGTATTTCTGCATTGTCTGTTGTGACTTCTTCTTTTTCATTTCTTATTTTATTCATCTGAGTCTTCTCCTTTTTGTCCTTGATGAGTCTGGTTAGTGGTTTGTCAATTTCGTTTATCTTCTCAGAGAACCAACTTTTACTTTTATTGATCTATGGTATTATCTCCTTTGTTTTCATTTATTTCTGCTCTGATCTTCATGATTTTTTTCCTTGTGCTAACTTTGTGGGATTTTTTTTTTCTAGTTGCTTCAGATGTAAGTTTATGTTGTTTATTTGGTATTTTCTCTTTTCTTGAGGTGAGCTTATATTGCTACAAACTTCCCTCTCAGAACTGCTTTTGCTGCCTCCCTTAGGTTTTGGGTGGTTGTGTTTTCATTGTCATTTATCTCTCGGTATTTATAGACAACCAAAAGCTAAGAGAATTCAGCACCACCAAACCAGCCTTATAACAAATGCTAAAGGAAATTCTCTGGCACGAAACATAAGAGAAAAAAAAAAGACCCAGAAAACCAAACTTTAAGCGATTAAGGAAATAGCAACAGGAACATATATATCAATAACTACCTTAAATGTAAATTGAATAAATGCCACAACCAAAAGACACCGATTGGCTGAATGGCACAACCAAAAGACACCGATTGGCTGAATGGATACAGAAAGAAGACCTGTGTATATGCTGCTCACAAGAGATTCACTTCAGACCTAAAGACACGTAGAGATTGAAAATCAAAGGATAAAAAAGATATTACATGCAAATGGGAATCAAAAAAAGTAGGAGTAGCAATACTCACATCAGACAAAATAGACTTTAAAATAAAAACTGTTACAAGATGGACATTACATAATGATCATATGATCACAGAAGGAAGGACATTTTATATACCGATCAAGGGGTCAATCCAAGAAGAAGATGTAACAGTTATAAATATTTATGCACCCAACATAGGAACACCTCAACACATAAGGCAAATGCTAACAGCCGTAAAAGGGGAAATCAACAGTAACATAATAATAGTAGGAGACTTTAAGACCCCATTTACAACAATGGACAGGTCATCTGGACAGAAAATTAGTAAGGAAACACAAACCTGAAATCACACACACATTAGACTACATGGACCTAATTGATATCTTTGGGACATTCCATCCCCAAACAGCAGAATATACTTTTTCTTCAAGTGTGTGTGAAACATCCTCCAGGATAGGTCACATCTTGGGCCACAAATCAAGTCTCAATAAATTTAAGAAAACTGAAATCATATCCAGCATCTTTTTTGATTGTAACACTGTGAGACTAGATATCAACCA
>SJYA01000706.1:416286-470120 GCA_006410615.1 Neotragus moschatus
AAGCGGCGCGGGGGGGGGGGTGGGAATACTGTTAAAAAACACAAACATATGGAGGCTAAACAACACACTTCTAAATAACCAACAGGTCGCTGAAGACATTAAAAGGAAAAAAAAAAAAAACCTAGAAATAAATGACAATACTACTTTCTTTAGGACTTAAATTTGATCCCCGGTACCCTTTTATTAAATTGAACTTTGCAAAAATCATAAAGATCTCTTCTCGAAAGACACTGTTAGAATAAAACACAAGTCACAGAGTGGGAGAAGACACACTACATATATCTAAAGGACTTGACTTTAGAATGTATTTTTAAAAACTCCTATAATTTCGATAATACAAACAATCCAATTTTGTTAAATGGCCAAAAGACTTCAACAGTGTCTTCATAAAGAAGATTCTATGAATAGCTAAAAAGCACATGAAAAGATGCTGAATACCAGAGAAATACAGGTTAAAATCACTGTGAGGTACCACTTAATATCCATGAGAATGGCTAAGTTCTAAAGTACTGACAAAAATGTGGGTTACTTAGAACTTTCATACATGATGGTTGGGATGTAAAATGATCCAACTACATTAGAAAACATTTTAGCAATTTCTTATAAAATGAAATATACATCTATTCTATGGCCCATAAATTGCTAGGTATTAACCGGAGAGAAATATATGTCCACAAAATCTTTGTACAAGAACATTCATAACACAGCTTTATTCAAATAGCTAAAAACTGGCCAGTTCATGTAGCCATCAACAGAGGAATGGGTAAACTAACTGTGATATATCCATACCATGGAATACTGCTTAACAGATAAAAAGAACGAACTGTTTGTATATGCAACAACGTGGACAATGTTCGGACATTATGTTGAATGCAATTAGCCAGACACAAAAGTATAATTCCATCTAGAACAGTTCTAGAATAGACAAACCACACTACTGTGATAGAAATCTGAACAGTGGTTGCTTTGCTTGGAAAGAGCGGGTAGAATCTTGACTAGAAAAGGACATCTTAGTTAGTGAAGGAAATATTTTCTATCTTAAGTGTAGTATAGTTACCCAGGTATGTACATTTCTCAAAACAAAATATGTACATTTTGCTAAATGTAAATCGTGTGTCAACTTAAATAAAGATGAAAAACACCTTTTCTTTTCTCAAAGCTCAGATCTTACAAATCAAAGCTTTGCCTTTCAAAGTTATTGATTTTTGCTCTAATTTTAAAAATAAAACATTCAGAAAACCAGTTGATTTTTTTTTTTTTTCAAAAAATGCCCTCTTCTAAGGGTGGCTTGTATGAAAAACCATTACTAGAGAGAGTATAGTCAGGCTAGAGTAATTATTCATGACAGCAAGGAGGTGGTGGGAGGTTAGCATGTCCACTGATATGGCCAAAGTGATAAGATATTATCTGCTTATGGCCTGGTGAGAGAGACAGATCACAAACAAGCAAATAAAGAAGTAATGCATAATTAAGACTTCTGCTAAGTGCTATGACTAGGTAAATATGGTGCAATGATGAAGAATAATTTGGGGTCTTCACTGGTGGTCCAGCAGCTAAGACACCATGCTCCATGCAGGGTACCCAAGTTCATTCCCTGGTCAGGGACTAGACCCTGCATCCCACAACTAAGAAGATCCCACATGCCACAACCAAGACCGAGCACAGCCAAATAAATACTCATATTCAAAAAGAATAATTTTGGAGGAAAGACTACTTAAACAGAAGTACTTCTCTGATGATGTGGTATTGCATCTGAAAATTAAAAACCTTACCATGTGAGCACAGAGCAGTGTCCCAGGTACAGGAAATACCACATAAAATACCCCAAAATAGGAGAATTAACGGGCAAAAAACCCAAAGGGGGCAAATGTCACCAGCATGCGTTGATCAAGAAGTAGAACAGATGTGTTAGGAAACAAATGCCATGCAGATGTTTCACTGTGGTTCATGAGAGCGTTGAGATGTTATTCTAAATGCAATAAGCAATTATTCAGAATTTAAGTAAGAGAGTGACATGTTCTAATTTATATACTTTAAAAGCTGGTTTATTGAGGTATGATTGATGTACAATTAACTAAGTACATTTTAACTATGAAATTTGATGTTTGGACATATATATAAAGCCTTGAAATCACCAAGATAATTAAGATCCTGAAAATTTGCAACATTCCCTTATTTTCCCCTCAGTCTCTACTTATGCACCTAGGCAACCACTGATCTGCTTTCTGTGGCTACTAATCAGTTGCATTTTCTAGAATTTGATACAAAAGTAATTATACATAATGTTCTCATTTTGTCTGACTTCTTTCATTCAGTTTAATTACTTTGGGTTTAATTCATGTTGTTGACTATATTAATAGTCATTTACATTGCTGAGCAGTATTCCATTATATGGATATACCACTATTTTTGTCCATTCACCTGCTGATGGATACTTGAAATGTTTCTAGTTTGGGGCTCTTACAAACACAACCACTATGACCATTTGTATACCCGTCTTGGTATGGACATATGCTTTTATTTTTCTTTGGTAAACATCTAGGGGTAAAATAGCCAGATCATATGGTAGGTATATGGTTTACATATTAAGAAGCAGGAAAACATTTTTCAGAATGGTTATACCACATCACATCTCCATNCTCTTACAAACACAACCACTATGACCATTTGTATACCCGTCTTGGTATGGACATATGCTTTTATTTTTCTTTGGTAAACATCTAGGGGTAAAATAGCCAGATCATATGGTAGGTATATGGTTTACATATTAAGAAGCAGGAAAACATTTTTCAGAATGGTTATACCACATCACATCTCCATAAGCACTGAGAGAGTTCTAATTAGTTCATGTCCTTACCAAAACTCGACATATCTTTTCAATTTTAGATATTCTGATACCACTCAGTGATATCTTATTGTGGTTTTAATTTTCATTTTCCTAATGGCTAATGAGGTCAATCACCTTTTCATGTTTTTATTTCCTATCTGTATATTATTTTTGACAATATGCCTTTTTAAAATCTTTTTTTGGGAAGTGAGGAGTGGTTTTCTCATTATTGAGTTTTGAGAGTTTTTTATATATTCTGGGTGCAAGTTATTTATGAGANTGTGTGTATATATATATATATATATATTTTACATAATATATACATATTTGTATATTTGCTTCTTTTTTGGTATATACTTATAACTTCCATGACAATAGTTCTTAGATATAAAATAAATAAGTATGGCATAAGTTGCTTTGGAGGAGGGCATGGTAACCCACTTCAGTATTCTTGCCTGAAGAATCTCCATGGACAAAGGAGCTTGGTAGGCTCCAGTCCATGGGGTTGCAAAGAGGTGGACACGACTGAGCAACTAAGTACAGCACGTGGCATAAGATGGTTCACTTCACTCTTTGAGTTTTTAGGAGATTACTTGAGCAAACCACAGGCGATAGTGCAGGACAGGGAGGCATGACCTGCTGCAGTCCGTGGGGTCGCAGAGTTGGACATGACTTAGTGACTGGACAACAACAACACATTTTTTCGTTAGTTAAGCCTTTGGGTCTCTTAGAACCAAACGAGTATCTCAAAAGTGCTGTGCTGCTGAGTTGGAGATTATGTGAGATGTCACAGTCTATCTTGCCACACAGAAATTGTCTTGAGGTTAGAAGTTGACCTAATGTCAGTCTAACCCACTCTGTGGCTAACTTACCCTAACACAGCAGTCTTTGGGTTAGGTGTCAAGTGCTGTGCGTTTGTGCTCAGTGACATCCAACTCTTCGTGGCCCCATGGACTGTAGCCCACCAAGCTCCTCTGTCCATGGGATTATCCCAGGAAAAATGCTGGAGTGGGTTGTCATTTCCTCCTCCAAAAGATCTTCCTGACCCAGGGACTGAACTCGGGTCTCCTGCATCTATTGCATTGGCACGTGGATTCTTTACCACTGAGCCGACTGGGAAGCCCAGAGGGTGCTGTAACGGTTTTTAAATGTTCGAGGCATATCCGACAATTTTGGCAGGTTTTTTTTTTTTTTTTTTTTTACTTCTAGTTTTTTCTGTTATCAATTAGCCTTTGCCAAACTTAGTCTAACTCAAGTGAGATGCAGGCCAACCTCAGATTCAGTCTGGTTTTTGAGCAAGGCCCAGTCAACTCTGGCTGGCAACCGCCATGGAATCTGGAGACAAAACCAAGTTCAGAGTTGTCAAACAGGAAATTGCAGAACACCAGTTAGACTGGAAGCTCCCTGCAAAGAAAGTGGGGCTTAGACCCAAGAGGAACTTACCAGTGACCCTTGAAAAAGGATAGGAAAGACAGTGAACTCAAAGATTTTTGGAAATACCACACATGTTTTTGTCCCTAAATGCCATCAGAAGATCACTTTGGATCCCACTGTCAAAAAATCTGTTAAGTAACAAAAATTCAACTTGGTAAATGTGAAGCTCTAATTGGCTTTATGTGAGAACTTATGAATTATACAGCATCCCATCTAGGAAAAGAGAAGCACTAAGGAGCTGTACGAAATGGAAAGTCCATCTCCTTTTGGGTGACGGGAAAAAGGGTATGTGGCAGATTACCTCATTGGGACTGACCAGAAAATTCCAGACTGAGCAATCAAGACTGCATTTCTGGGGGAGGCTGTAACTGCAATTAGGTCAGGTATTAAGTCTTTGTGAACTTAGCATAAGTGACTTCATTTTGGACCTCTTGTTTTTGCTTTCTTATTTTTTAACAATTATACAGATCCCATGGTTCTCCAAAATAACCATGGCAATCTATTTTCTAACCAAAAGATAATATATCTTATTTTTTTAAATGTAAACAATACAGAAAAGAGTAAAAAAAATATATAGGACTTCCCTGGTGATCCAGTGGTTAAGAACCCACCTGCCAATACAGGGGACATGGGTTCAGTCCCTGGTCTGGGAAGATTCCACATGCCATGGGGCAACTATACCTATTTGCCACAACTGCTGAATCTGTGCTCTGCACCAAGAGAAGCCCTGGAACTACAGAGTGGCCCCCAGTTGCCACAACGAGAGAAAAGCCCACGCAGCAACAAAGACCCAACACAGTCAAAAATTAAATAAATAAATATATATGGCCTTCCCTGGTGGCTTAGTGGTCAAGAATCTATCTGCCATACAGGAGACACTGGTTCGACCCTTGGGTTGGGATGATCCCCTGGAGAAGGGCATAGCAACCCACTCCAGTATGCTTGGCAGGGGAATCCTATGAGCAAAAGAGCCTAGTGTGTTGCAGTCCAGAGTCTCACAGAGTTAGACATGACTGAAGCAGCTAAGCAAGAACCTGCATTATTCAGTTCAGTCGCTCAGTCATGTCCAACTCTTCGTGACCTCAAGGACCACAGCATGCCAGGCCTTCCTGTCCTTCACCAACTCCCGGAGTCTACTGTAACTCATCTCCATTGAATCGATGATGCCATCCAACTATCTCATCCTCTGTTGTCCCCTTCTCCTCCTGCATTCAATCATTGCTAGCATCAGGGTCTTTTCAAATGAGCTCTTCCTATCAGGTGGCCAAAGTATTGGAGTTTCAGCTTCAACGTCAGTCCTTCCGATGAACACTCAGGACTGATCTCCTTTAGGATGGACTGGTTGTATCTCCTTGTAGTCCAAGGGACTTTCAAGAGTCTTCTCCAATACCACAGTTCAAAAGCATCAATTCCTCAGTGCTCAGCTTTCTTCACAGTCCAACTCTCACATCCATACATGACCACTCGAAAAACCATAGCCTTGACTAGACAGACCTTTGTTGGCAAAATGTCTCTGCTTTTCAATATGCTATCTAGGTTGGTCATAACTTTCCTTCCAAGGAGTAAGCATCTTTTAATTTCATGGCTGCAATCACCGTGTGCAGTGATTTTGGAGCCCCCCAAAATAAAATCTGACACTGTTTCTACTGTTTCCCCATCTATTTCCCATTACTTCATTATAGTTGGACTACAAAGAAAGCTGAGTGCTGAAGGTATTGATGCTTTTGAACTATGGTGTTAGAGAAGACTCTTGAGCGTCCCTTAAACTTGGAGGAGATCCAACCAGTCCATCCTAAGGCAATCAATCATGAATATTCATTGGAAGGACTGATGCTAAAGCTGAAACTCCAATATGTTGGCCACCTGATGCAAAGAACTGACTCATTTGAAAAGACCCTGATGCTGGGAAAGATTGAGGGCAGGAGGAGAAGGGGAAAACAGAGGATGAGATGGTTGGATGGAATCACTGACTCAGTGGATATGAGTTTGAATAAACTTTGGGAGTTGGCAATGGACAGGAAAGCTTGGCGTGCTGCAGTCCATGGAGTTGCAAAGAGTCGGACATGACTGAGCAACTGAACTGAACTGAGAGTTAATGAGTTTGGTAATTTGTCCAGAGTTTTACAGCTAGTTAGAAACAGGGGTTAAACTAGAATCTGATTTGAAGCCAATATTCTCTCTATTGTTCTTTGTCCCCTCTTCCTCATGGGTGTGCTCCCCCACTCCATGCACACACATACACATAGGTAACAGTGGGGAGGAGAGAGTTCCTCCCTTCCCGTTTGACTCTTTGTGGCTGATCAAATCATTAAAAAGACATAAAGCCGATTAAGAGGACAAAATCAAGTTTCATATGTACATATGGGGAATGCACATAGCATAAGAAACTCCAAAGATAGAAAGGCAAGATGAGGTATATAAAGTCATCCTGGACCTAGGAGAAGGAGGTAGAGGTCTAAGACTTCTAAGAGAACTAAGATAATCCACGTGAAGACAAAAGGAGTTCATGCATGATCAACAAATGTTTGCTGGGCCATCTAGAAACAGCGGGACTCAAGAGAGGACATTGATCAAACAGACCTTGCTATGTTCTTTCCTGTCTACCATGCCTAGTTTACAACATACTATAGTTATTTATCTAGCTCCAGGAGATGGTGAAGGGCAGGGAAGCCTGGCGTGCTACAGCCCATGGGGTTGCAAAGAGTCCAAAATGACTGAGTGACTGAACAACACCAAGAGTTATCTATGGTGATAACTCCTTCCTGGAACGAGCCTTCTATCTGAGAGTCCCTCGGAAATTAGAAGGGCAGTCAAATGTTCTTCCTGAGTCTTTTGGGCCTTGCTTGTTTTCAGTGTGAATTAATCTGCATGCCAGATAATAACATGCATCTTGGGGCAGCATTCCCGGAACCCCATCAGTTCCCTCTAATGAAACTTCCTTAATAATTTCATATATTAAAAATGACCTGGTGACTGTACAGAAAAAAGTAAGTAATAAATTGGTAAGATGGCAAAGAAAGACAAGAACATAGATTAGAATGATATTGTTGTTCAGTTGCTCAGTCGCGTCTGACTCTTTGCGAACCCATGGACTGCAGCACGCCAGGCCTCCCTGTCCATCACCAACTCCCAGAGTCCACCCAAACTCATGTCCATCAAGTCAGTGAAGCCATCCCACCATCTCATCCTCCATCATCCCCTTCTCCTCCTGCCTTCAATCTTTCCCAGCATCAAAGTCTTTTCTAGTGAGTCAACTCTTTGCCTCAGGTGGCAACAGTTTTGGAGCTTCAGCATCAGTCCTTTCAATGAATATTCCGGGTTGGTTGCCTTTAGGATTGACTGGTTTGATCTCCTTGCAGTCCAAGGGACTCTCAAGAGTCTTCTCCAGCACCACAGTTCGAAAGTATCAATTCTTCGGTGCTCAGTTGGACCATAAAGAAGGCTAAGTCCCGAAGATTTGATGCTTTTGAATTGTGGTGCTGGAGAAAGTTCTCGAGTCTCTTGGACAGCAAGGAGATCAAATCAGTCGATCAAAGGAAATGAACCCTGAATATTCATATCCGTACATGACTGCTGGAAAAACCATAGCTTTGACTAGACAGAACTTTGTTGGCAAAGTGATGTCTCTGCTTTTTAATACACTTCTAGGTTTGTCACAGGTTTTCTTCCAAAGAGCAAGCATCTTTTAATTTCTTGGCTGCAGTCAACATCCACGGTGAATTTGGAGCCCAAGAAAATAAAGTCTGTCACTGTTTCTGAAACTGTTTACCTCAGACTGGGACTTGAACTCATGTATTGGGACTCGAACTCATGTACTGGGACTCGAACCCAGACAAAACCCTGCCTGGGACTTGAACCCAGGTATTTGGACCTTAAGCCAGCCAAAACCTAGTTTGGGACTTGAACACATGTGACTGGGACTGGAACCCAGTCGAAACCCATGGAACCTGGTTTCAGGGCTTAATATAGCTCAGGTTCTTGATGTCTCATCACAGAAAGAATTCAGTGAGAGACAAAGTGATAGGTAAGAACGGGATTTATTCAGATTCAGAGAGAAGCACATTCCACAGAAAGATTGTGGGCTATTGCAGAGGGTGAGTACGGCCTCGAAATTTGGCATGGTTAGCTTTCATAGGCTGGGTAATTTCATATGATAATGAGTGGGAGGATTATTCAAACTATTTTTGGGAAGAGGTGGAGATTTCCAGACTTTGGGCCCCTGCCCACTCCTTGGTCTTTTCACAGTGTCTTGGAACTATCATGGCACCTCTGGGTATGTCGTTCAGTTCAGTCACTCAGCCGTATCCGACTCTTTGCAACCCCATGGACTGCAGCACACCAGGCTTCCCTGTCCCATCACCAATATGCAGAGCTTGCTCAAATCCATGTCCATCGAGTCAGTGATGCCATCCAACCATCTCATCTTCTGTTGCCCCCTACTCCTTCTGTCTTCACTCTTTCCCAGCATCAGGGTCTTTTTCAAGGAGTCAGTTCTTCATATCAGGTGAACAAAGTATTGGGGTTTCAGCTTTAGCATCAGTCCTTCCAATGAATATTCAGGACTGATTTCCTCTAGAATTCACTAGTTTGATCTCCTTGCTGTCCAAGGGGCTCTCAAGAGTCTTTTCCAACACCACATTCAAAAGCATCAATTCTTTGGCACTCAGCTTTCTTTATGGTCCAACTCTCACATCTATACATGACTACTGGAAAAACCATAGCTTTGACCAGACGGACCTTTGTTGGCAAAATAGTGTCTGTGCTTTTCAATATGCTGTCTAGGTTTGTCATAGCTTTTTTTCCAAGGAGCAAGCATCTTTTAATTTCATGGCTACAGTCACCATCTACAGTGATTTTGGAGCCCAAGAAAATCAAGTCTGTCACTGTTTCCATTGTTTCCCCATCTATTTGCCATGAAGTGATGGGACTGGATGCCATGATCTTAGTTTTTTGAATGTTGAGTTTTAAACCAACTTTTTCACTCTCCTTTTCCAAGAGGCTCTTTGGGTCTTCACTTTCTGTCATAAGGGTGGTGTCATCTGCATATCTGAGGTTATTGATATTTCTCCCAGCAATCTTGATTTCAACTTGGGCTTCATTCAGCCCAGCATTTCTCATGATACACTCTGCATATAAGTCAAATAAGCAAGGTAACAATATATAGCCTTGACATATTCTTTTCCCAGTTTGGAACTTGTCCTTTGTTCCATGTCTGGGTCTCTTGCTTCTTGACCTGCATAAACGTTTCTCAGCAGGCAAGTAAGGTCTTCTGGTATTCCATCTCTTTAAGAACTGTCCACAGTTTGCTGTGATACACATACTCAAAGGGGCTTCCAGGTAGCACTAGTGGTAAAGAACCCATTGCCATTGCAGGAAACATAAGAGATGTGGGTTCCATTCCTGGGTTGGGAAATTCCCCTGGAGGAAGGCATGGCAACTCACTCCAATATTCTTGTCTGGGGAATTTCCACGGACAGGGGAACCTGGCAGGCTGCAATCCATAGGGATGAACAGAGCTGGAGAGGACAGCAGTGACTTAGCAGGCATGCATGTACACAGTCAAAGGTTTTAGCATAGTCAGTGAAGCAGAAGTAGACGTTTTTCTGAAATTCTCTTGCTTTTTCTATGATCCAGTGGATGTTGGCAATTTGATCTCTAGTTACTCTGCCTTTTCTAAGTCCAACTTATACATCTGGAAGTTCTCAGTTCATATATTGTTGAAGCCTAGCTTGAAGNTGCTGTCCAAGGGGCTCTCAAGAGTCTTTTCCAACACCACATTCAAAAGCATCAATTCTTTGGCACTCAGCTTTCTTTATGGTCCAACTCTCACATCTATACATGACTACTGGAAAAACCATAGCTTTGACCAGACGGACCTTTGTTGGCAAAATAGTGTCTGTGCTTTTCAATATGCTGTCTAGGTTTGTCATAGCTTTTTTTCCAAGGAGCAAGCATCTTTTAATTTCATGGCTACAGTCACCATCTACAGTGATTTTGGAGCCCAAGAAAATCAAGTCTGTCACTGTTTCCATTGTTTCCCCATCTATTTGCCATGAAGTGATGGGACTGGATGCCATGATCTTAGTTTTTTGAATGTTGAGTTTTAAACCAACTTTTTCACTCTCCTTTTCCAAGAGGCTCTTTGGGTCTTCACTTTCTGTCATAAGGGTGGTGTCATCTGCATATCTGAGGTTATTGATATTTCTCCCAGCAATCTTGATTTCAACTTGGGCTTCATTCAGCCCAGCATTTCTCATGATACACTCTGCATATAAGTCAAATAAGCAAGGTAACAATATATAGCCTTGACATATTCTTTTCCCAGTTTGGAACTTGTCCTTTGTTCCATGTCTGGGTCTCTTGCTTCTTGACCTGCATAAACGTTTCTCAGCAGGCAAGTAAGGTCTTCTGGTATTCCATCTCTTTAAGAACTGTCCACAGTTTGCTGTGATACACATACTCAAAGGGGCTTCCAGGTAGCACTAGTGGTAAAGAACCCATTGCCATTGCAGGAAACATAAGAGATGTGGGTTCCATTCCTGGGTTGGGAAATTCCCCTGGAGGAAGGCATGGCAACTCACTCCAATATTCTTGTCTGGGGAATTTCCACGGACAGGGGAACCTGGCAGGCTGCAATCCATAGGGATGAACAGAGCTGGAGAGGACAGCAGTGACTTAGCAGGCATGCATGTACACAGTCAAAGGTTTTAGCATAGTCAGTGAAGCAGAAGTAGACGTTTTTCTGAAATTCTCTTGCTTTTTCTATGATCCAGTGGATGTTGGCAATTTGATCTCTAGTTACTCTGCCTTTTCTAAGTCCAACTTATACATCTGGAAGTTCTCAGTTCATATATTGTTGAAGCCTAGCTTGAAGGATTTTGAGCATGACTCTGATAGCATGTGAAATGAGTGCAATTGTATGGTAGTTTGAACATTCTTTGCCATTGCCCTTCTTTGGGATTTGAATGAAAACTGACCTTTTCCAGTCCTGCGGCCACTGTGGAGTTTTCCAAATTTGCTGGCATATTGAGTGCAGCAGTTTCACAGCATCATCTTTTAGGATTTGAAATAGCTCAGCTGGAATTTCATCACCTCCATTAGCATTGTTCATAGTAATGCCTCCTAAGGCCCACTGGACTTCATACTTTAGGATGTCTGGCTCTAGGTGAGTGATCACACCATCGTGGTTATCTGGGTCATTTAGATCTTTTTTGTATAGTTCATCTGTGTATTCTTGCCACCTCTTCTTAATATCTTCTGCTTCTGTTAGATCCATACCATTTCTGTCCTTTATTGTGCCCATCTTTGCATGAAATGTTCCCTTGGTATCTCTGATTTTCTTGAAGAGTTCTCTAGTCTTTCCCATTCTATTATTTTCCTCTATTTCTTTGCATTGTTCACTTAAGAAGACTTTTTTTTCCCTCCTTGCTATTCTTTGGAACTCTGCGTTCAGATGGATATATCTTTCCTTTTCTCCTTTGCCATTTCCTTCTCTTTTCTCATCTATGTATAAGGCCTCCTCAGACAACCATTTTGCCTTTTTGCATTTCTTTTTCTTGGCTATGGTTTTGGTCCCCACCTCCTGTACAGTGTTATGAACCTCTGTCCATAGTTCTTCAGGCACTCTGTGTGTCAGATCTAATCCCTTGAATCTATTTTGTTGCTTCCACTCTATAATAGTAAGGGATTTGATTTAGGTCATACCTGAATGACATAGTGGTTTTCCCTACTTTCTTCAATTTAAGTCTGAATTTTGCAGTAAGGAATTCATGATCTGAGCCATAGTCAGCTCCTAGTTTTGTTTTTGTAACTGTAGCTCAGATCATGAACTCCTTATTGCAAAATTGAAGATAAACAGAAAATGAAGGTGAACAAGCAGAAAAGAACCAACTGGGCAACATATCTCCACATCCTGTTACATAAGTTCCCCAACCTTGGGACTGAAAGGTTTTTGCTATGAGCCACGTGCAATGTCAGGATTCGTGGCCTCTGAAGGAGAGGAATTCGATCCAGTGCCAGAGACAAGGCTTGCTTGCTCAGAGCTTATTGAGTAATAAAGTCTTTTTAAAGTATATAAAGATAGAGAAAGCTTCTGACATAGACATCAGAAGGGGACGAAAAGAGTGCTCCCTTGCTAGTTTTTAGCAAGGAGTTACATACCTATTAGCAAGCTGCTAATTAGAGGAAGGAAATGCCTCAAAACTGAGAGAGTTGCACCAGGCCCCTCCCCCACAACATGCATTTTGAGACAGCGCTGGCACAGGGTGAGTCATCCCTGGCCACAAAACAACTGACATGAATTTTGAAGAAAGGCAGATTCCCAAGCAAATACATAGTTCATTAATATCGCTTAAGAAAACATTGCCAAGAAAAACACAGTGGTTAACTCAAGGTCTGAGACAAAGTTCAGTTCAGATGGAACCAGGTGTCGCCATGACAACGCAGGATTAGAAGAGAAAAGAAAAAACCATCTGCCATCGTAGTTCATTTCCTCCTGCAGCCTGGAGACCTCTGACTTCCCTTCTGAAGCTATTAACACTCTCAGGACTTCGTCCAGAAAAACCGTTAAACTTCTTTTAGCAGATGTAAATTAGATATTATTTGCCCTGCTGGATTCACAAAAGGTGCTATTTTCCACCAGTGATTGCACAAGGTCCTCCTTGCTGAATATCAGTGCATTTAGGGCATGATGATTTTAGAGCATCACAAAGGCTAAGCGAGTCACTTCTGAGTGTAGTATTTTCAAGGTTTACGTAGCAATATTGAAGTCTTTTTCTATTACTGTGAAAAGACTTTTAAGATTGCTTTTTCCAATTTCCAGTCTTTAAAGCTTGGGAATAAGATCCTCAGTGCTGAAAAGACCTTGAAATTGTGATACATGGCAGATTCTCTGTGATTTCTCAGCTAGTGTGTTTATCTGGCACAAGTTTATGAGCAAAGTAACTTATGTTTATAATTTGACTGGCATTGACGGTGTCGTATTTGGTCACAGAGGGACCCTGGCATCCAAACTCACATCATCCTGACCATTTAGGTGGGAACATTTACACATTTGGTTGTCACATTAAAAAGACAAGAGTGGTTTACAAACAAGGCTAGCATGTTGTGGTTGCTATTGTTGTTCAGTCAATAAGTCATGTCTGACTTCTTGTAACCCCATGGACTGCCGCACGCTAGGCTTCCCTGTCCTTCACTATCTCTGAATGTTTGCTCAAGTGAGTCGTTCAGTCATGCTTGACTCTCTGCAACCCCATGGACTCTACACTCCATGGAATTCTCCAGGCCAGAATACCGGAGTGGGTAGCTGTTGCTTTCTCCAGGGGATCTTCCCAACCCAGGAATCAAACCCAGGTCTCCCGCATTGCAGGCAGATTCTTTACCAGCTGAGCCACTAGGAAACTCTGAGTTCACTTAAACTCGTATTCATTGAGTTGATGATGCCATCCAACCGTCTCATCCTCTGTTGCCCCCTTCTCCTGCTGCCCCTCAATCTTTCCCTACATCAGTGTCTTTTCCAGTGAGTCAGCTCTTTGCATCAGGTGGCCAAAGTATTGGAGCTTCAGCTTCAGCATGCTAATGAATATTCAGGACTGATTTCCTTCAGGACTGACTGGTTTGATCTTGCAGTCTAAGGGACTCTCAAGAGTTTTCTCCAGCACCACAATTCAAAAGCATCAATTCTTTGGTGCTCAGCCTTTCTTATGGTCCAATTTTCACATCCATACATGATGATTAGAAAAACCAAAGTTTTGACTATATGGACCTTTGTCTGCAAAGTGACGTCTGGTTTTTAATACATCATCTAGGTTTATTATAGCTTTTCTTCCAAAGAGCCAACATCTTTTAATTTCATGGCTGCAATCACCATCCACAGTGATTTTGGAGTTCAAGAAAATAAAGTCTGTCACTCTTTCCATTGTGTCCCCATCTATTTGCCCTGAAGTGATGGGGCCACATGCCATGATCTTAGTTTTTTGAATGTGTCTATGAGATCTAATTCCTTGAATCTGTTCATCACTTCCACCGTATTATCATAAGGGATTTGATTTAGGTCATACCTGAGTGGTCTAGCTGTTTTCCCTACTTTCTTTAGCTTAAGCCTGAATTTTGCATTAAGAAGCTTATGATCTGAGCCACAGTAAGCTCCAAATCTTATTTCACTGACTTATATGGAGGTTCTCCATCTTCGGCTGCCAAGAATACAATCAATCTGATTTTGATACTGACCATCTGGTTATGTCTATGTGTAGAGTACTCTCGTGTTGTTGGAACTGGACGACCATTTTAAGTGGTGCTAAGGACTGATGCTAAAGCTGAAACTCCAATACTTTGGCCTCCTCATGTGAAGAGTTGACTCCTTGGAGAAGACTCTGATGCTGGGAGGGATTGGGGGCAGGAGGAGAAGGGGACGACAGAGGATGAGATGGCTGGATGGCATCACTGACTTGATGGACATGAGTCTGAGTGAACTCCAGGAGTTGGTGATGGACAGGGAGGCCTGGCGTGCTGCGATTCATGGGGTTGCAAAGAGTCAGACATGACTGAGCGATGGAACTGAACTGAACAGATAGTGTCCAAACACCTCCATTCTCCATGTGCTCCTGTCAGTCTGTGAGAGAGAAACCGAGAAAAAAATAACTGATGTAAGAGGTCCATAGTTTGGTTTTGGCAGCTAGAAAGCTTATTTGTCACCTAACCAAGTAAGTTTAGATTTTTGGTCCACCCAAATATAGTTTATGGTTTGGGGCAGCCTTATCAGGGGGACAGCTGTAGTAGCCCAAAGTATACAAGGGTCTTTATTTTTATTTTATTTTATTTTGTTTTTGGCTTTGCTGGGTCTTAGTTGTAACACAAAAGATCTTGTATCTTCCTTGCAGAATGCAGGATCTTTTGTGGTATGTGGGATCTGGTTCCCCATCCCAGGCCACCTGCACGGAGAGTGCAGTTTTAGCCCTGGACCACCAGTGAAGTCCAGCAGGTGACTTTTGAGACATCCAGGACACGTGGTGATTTGACAGACATGTGTGCCCAAAAGGGAGATGCTGGAGTCATTTACAATTTCCTTAAGAGACTCAAAGATTACACCTGTGAAATAAGACCACAGAATTTTTTTCTGCAGTTTTGTCCTGGTAGGTTACCCAGGAAAGAGACAGTGTCATGTTTGTTTTCAAAGCAAAAGGAAAGCTTTTCACCTATTATCTTTATCTGGGTAAGGGACAGTCTTTGGGCTTCTAGAGTTTTTCTGGGGCCCAAATGACTCACTAAAGAGAGGCAGAGTGGTGGTTTTCTTGTGGATATCGTACCCGGCCCCTCGTCTACCTTCTGTACTTGGCCCACTTTGTGTTCACATTAGTAGGAACAAAGACTAGTGGAGGCTATTTTGCACTCTCTGGGTGCTGACATAATCAATAGACTGATTAGTTCACGTGGCCAGGGTTCGGAAAATTGGCATAAGGTTTACCCCCTTATGAGAGGGTTAGTAAGAGCAAGACACAAGTTGAAAATCAGCCCACAGTGGAGATAGAAAGAGAAAAGTGTTCTCCAGCTAGGCTTCCAATAAATGCTTAGTACATGTGGAGAAAGGATTCATTAATAAGAAAAGGTGGTTTTCTGTTGTTATTTCCTTAGTGTGTGTATACAGAGAAGGCAGTGGCAACCCACTCCAGTACTCTTGCCTGGAAATTCCCCTGGATGGAGGAACCTGATGGGCTGCATTCCATGGGGTCACTAAGAGTCAGACACGACTGAGCGACTTCCCTTTCACTTTTCACTTTCATGCATTGGAGAAGGAAATGGCAACCCACTCAAGTGTTCTTGCCTGGAGAATCCCAGGGACAGGGGAGCCTGGTGGGCTGCCGTCTATGGGGTCGCACAGTCAGACACGACTGAAACGACTTAGCAGTAGCATAGGGAGTCTTAAAAAAGCAGGGATGGGGAAATAAATGAAAGTGAGGTTTCTTGATGTGTGATCTTGGGAAAAGCTGTCCACTTCATGATGCTGGCTGCTTCTGGGACCTGGGAATTAGCCCTGGAGATCCTTAAAGTGACCTGGAGTATCTGTCTCCTCCAGCTGTCTTGAGAGGGATGTTCTGGGCCTGTTTTGGCATGGTTTGTGTGGATCCAGGAGGGTTCTCCTTTGGGGAGCAGTGTAGGTGGTTCTTAGTACCTCATAAGGTCCTTTCCGCGGACGTAACACCATGCGTTCTCCTCTAAAGAGCATGATGTACACTTGGGCTCCTGGTTGAAAGAATGGCGAGGCTTGTCAGTTGGCAGAGGTCAAGCACTGTGACCTGTTGGCTATATCTTTCAAGTACACTCATTCTTGAACATAGCTAATCATAACATCATATTGTTCACTTAAGTTCCCATCATTCTCACTTAACCCAGAAGTGGAAGGTTTAGAGATTGACACTGGGGTATCCAGAGACCATTTCAAAAGGGTTCAGTCCATGTGCCCTATTTGGAATATTCTGGCTCTTTAGAAGGGCCATCAGCACAGATTCTGGCCATTAAAGTCCAGTTTCTAGATCTTTCCTAAAGTCTTTTCTTGTCTAGATTTTTACATTCCACTCTCCTTGACGACTGAGGATGATATGGAGCATGAAATTTTAAGGAGTACCCCAGAGTTTTTGCAAACAAGTGGTTTATATTTGTAAAATTAGCTCCTCGATATGATTTAATCCGTAAAGGAATGCCACAGTGAGGAGTAACCTCAGTTATAAACGTCTCTACCACATGTAAGTCAAATAGGATTCAGTCCATCCCTGAAACATGCAGACACCAGCAAAACAGTGAGAACAGCCTAAAGCTCGGGGAAACCCACAAAATTCGTTTGGAGTGTCCCGAAGGGGAAGTGGCGTTGGAAGACTTCCTGGGGTATCCCAGGAATTTCTCAGAAGTGTGGGGAGGTTTACAAGGAGTGCACAGGGAAATAATCTGGTCAGAAATTTTATGGAAGCTGAGGCAAAACCAACTTTCTTGTTCCTTATCCCTCCCCCATCTGCACATTTATCTCACTTGATGGGATATCAGTCAAAAGATTAAAGGAAAGGAGGCTACAGAAAGTCCATTTAGCCTGATGTATCCATCTGGTAATTTTCTGGCACCCTTTTGTGTTCATTTGTCTTCTTCGGACTGTGGGACATTTGCTTAAAGGTTGATAATATCAGTCAAGAATAAAAGCAAATGGGACACTTTACACCCTCTCAGTGTCATGCTGAGAGCTTTGTACTTTTTTCGCTGAAATAAATCCTATTTGCTTGCTACTGTGAAAAAAATAAAAGAATAAAAGCAATGAACTTATGGTTGTTGAAGGGGAAGGGTCGGGGGAAGGGATAATTAGGGAGTTTGGGATGGACATGTACACGCTATGGTATTTAAAATGGATAACCCAGAGAGAGGATATGGGGAGGGTGATGGGAGGGGGGTTCAGGATTGGAACTCATGTACACCCATGGCGGATTCATGTCAATGTACGGCAAAACCAATACAGTATTGTAAAGTGAAAAATAATAATAATAAAATAAAATAAAGAGCTAAAAATAAATAAAAGGGATAATCAGCAAGGTCCAACTCTATAGCATAGGAACTCTGCTCAATATGTGGCAGCCTGGATGGGAGGCGGGGTTGGGAGAGAATGGATATACGGCCAGGGCTTCCCCCATGGCTCAGGGGTAGAGCATCTGCCTGCCAACGCAGGAGACTTGCAGGAGACAAAGGTTCTATCCCTGGGTCAGGAAGATCCCCTGGAGGAGGAAATGGCTACCCACTCCAGTATTCTTGCCTGGAAAATTCCACGGACAGAGGAACTTGGTGGTAACAGTCCATGGGGTCGCAAAGAGCTGGACACAACTGAGNGGAGACAAAGGTTCTATCCCTGGGTCAGGAAGATCCCCTGGAGGAGGAAATGGCTACCCACTCCAGTATTCTTGCCTGGAAAATTCCACGGACAGAGGAACTTGGTGGTAACAGTCCATGGGGTCGCAAAGAGCTGGACACAACTGAGCACACACACCCTATATCTGAAGTGAGGACTTCAATTGTTCCGTGTGATTTAAATGATCAAGTCCCTTTGCTGTCCACCTGAAATTATCACAACATTAATAGTTAATCAGCTATTACTCCAATAAAAATTAAAAAAATTTTTTAATAAAATATTTTTTAAATTGGGTAGAAAAGGAATAACGGTGCCCATTTGGAGCTTGATGTTTAGCAACCCCTTTAGCCTGATCATTTTCTTAAAGATACAGCACTTCCTTAGTATGAGATGAATCATGACAGTGGCAGTTTTAGAAGGGAGATGATATCTTGTAATAAGGAAGCCATCATATGGCCATTGCCAGTAGGAGTATAGCTACAGAGGTTAAGAATTCATGGGATTTCCAAATGTGCCAAGAGGATGACTTGTCCAAAAGCACGTCTGAAGTCTGTGAATAGGGGCCATTTTCCCTTCTGCTGGGGTACAAGCTCCAGGAAGAGCTATGAGTTCAGCAGCCTGGGCCAAACTGTGGCTAAAGAAGAAGCCTCAGGAGTCTCAGAGGAGAAACTGTGGCATCACCAATTAGCATGTTTCCCCAGAAATCTCATTAACAGGCACCATCACAAAATAGAAGTCAGTCTGGGTTATCTAAAGGGGTGTCTGGGAGAGCAACTTGTGGCTTTGAGACCATTTCTGCAGCTGCAAAGCAATCACGTGGGGGTAGAGCAGGACTCCCTGTCATCAGGGAGAGGTAGGAAGTCGCTGAATTCAAAAGCATTAGCAACCATGTGAGAGGATGAAGATCCAGCTCGTGAGTGATNGTGAGTCTGAGTGAACCCCGGGAGTTGGTGATGGACAGGGAGGCCTGGCGTGCTGCGATTCATGAGGTCGAAAAGAGTTGGACTGAGCAACTGAACTGACTGAACTGAGTTTCAGGTTCACATGAACTGGGAAATATTTAATATTAAATTAGTACCTAGTATTAATGTTTAAGTTTGCTGATTTAATAATAATAATATAGAGATGTCTTGAGTCATCAACATGTTAAATACAATGTTAAGTATAATACTTTCATTGTGCCTAGGTTTAACATAAATAAAATATTATATCTGTTAGAGATTTGTCAACCAAAATATACCTCAGTGTAGAAAAAACTTTAAGAAAACTAAGATATGTGTTTTCAGTAGAAGGAGTGAGGAATAAAAAAAAAAAATACTGAAGACCTATGTGTGATCAGGATTTCATAAGAGTAGATTGAATTTGGTTGGGGAATGAATCTTGTTTGAGAGTAAGCTAAGACTTGGATTTGACTTTTCTTTCCATTCAGGGAAAACCTTTCTTGGAATGCCATTTTGATGACAGATAATATGACCTTTTTGCCTTCAAGTAACATGTATTCACTTTTGAGATCTCTGGTTATTTTGGTTGTTTTTGTTGTTCAGTTGTTAAGTCCTGTCCGACTTTTGTGATCCCATGAACGGCAGCACGCCAGGCTTTCCTGTCCTTCACTATCTTCCAGAGCTTGCTAAAACTCATGTCCATTAAATCAGTGATGCCATCCAACCATCTCATCCTCTGTCGTCCCCTTCACTTGCTCTCAATCTTTCCCAGCACCAGGGTCTTTTCCAATGAGTCGGCTGTTCACATCAGGTGGCCAAAGTATTGGAGCTTCAGCTTCAACATCAGTCCTTCCAATGAATATTCAGGACTGATTTTCTATAGGATGTACTTGTTGGATCTCCTCGCAGTCCAAGGGATTCTCTGTCTTATCCAGCATGACNTCTTTCCCAGCACCAGGGTCTTTTCCAATGAGTCGGCTGTTCACATCAGGTGGCCAAAGTATTGGAGCTTCAGCTTCAACATCAGTCCTTCCAATGAATATTCAGGACTGATTTTCTATAGGATGTACTTGTTGGATCTCCTCGCAGTCCAAGGGATTCTCTGTCTTATCCAGCATGACATTTTGAAAGCATCAATTCTTCAGTGCTCAGCCTTCTTTATGGTCCAACTCCCACATCCATACATGACTACTGGAAAAATCATAGCTTTCACTATATGGATCTTTGTTGGCAAAGTGATGTCTCTGCTTTTTAATATGCAATTTAGGTTTGTCACAGCTTTTCTTCCAAGAAGAAAGCGTATTTTAATTGTGCAGCTGCAGTCACCATCTGCAGTGATTTTGGAGCCCAAGAAAATGAAATTCATCAAGTTTCCACTTTTTCCCCCCTCTGTTTTCCATGAAGTGATGGGACTGGATGCCTTGATCTTAGTTTTTTGTATGTTGAGTTTTAAGCCAACTTTTTCACTCTCCTCTTTCACTTTCATCAAGAGGCTTTTAGTTCTTCACTTTCTGCCATAAGGGTGGTGTCATCTGCATATCTAAGGTTGTTGATGTTCCTCTTGCAATCTTGTTTCCAGCTTGTGCTTCCTCCAGCCCTGCATTTCACATGATGTACTCTGCATATAAGTTAAATAAGTAGGGTGACAGTATACAGCCTCAACATGCTCCTTTCGCAGTTTTGAACCAGCCCACTGTTCCATGTGTGGTTCTAACTGCTGCTTCTTGACTGCATGCAGGTTTCTCAGGAGGCAAATAAGGTAGTCTGATATTCCCATTTCTTTAATAATTTTCCACAGTTTGTTGTGATGCACACAGTTAAAGGTTTTAACATAGTCAATGAAGCAGAAGTAGATGTTTTTCTAGAATTGCCTTGCTTTTTCTATGATCCAGCAAATGTTGGCAATTTGATCTCTGGTTCCTCTGCCTTTTCTAAATTCAGCTTGCACATCTGGATCTTCTTGGTTCATGTATTATTGAAGCCTGGTTAAGAAATAATTATTATCCAAGCCCCACTGTCAACTGATCACATGTTTAACCATGACTTTTAAGTCTGATGTTATTAAGATACTTTTGTACTCTGATGATGTACAGAAAGGGCTTCCTTATCAAGGAGATTCACAGGAAGGCTACAGAAATAATTTTAGCAGTTCCGCATCAAAATGATGACTATTTGAGGATTTCCGCCCATACAGATTAAAACAAGGAGCTGTCCTGCCCCTAGTGCCCCTAGACCAGGTATCCTGAGATTTTTGCTCCCTGATAGGCAGGGTTGACACCCATACTCAGGCTCGAAGCAATTACAGAAGGTCGATCTTCACCCTTCTCTTTCCCATAAAAATATAGGAATAAAATCTAAGGGGGGAAATGACACAGAAGGAAAGGGGACAGGGCACAATCTTTGAAAGAATCACATAACCCAAGGACATTGCATAGTCTACATATAAGCAAATCGGTCCAGGATGGTGGACTCGTCAGTTCCCACTAGACCTTGAACTCAATAAACACTCTTACTCTTTGTAACACAACAACAAGCTAAGTGATACAAGTGGGTGGAGGCCCAATTAAATATGAAGAAACTTAGAAATATATGTTGCAGGATCTCTCTAGATATCTACAACTTAAAACTAAGTGATCAAAGGGTTTTGTACATGGTCAGTCAGGACTGACTATGATTTAAAACAAGTTTGAGTAAATGAAACTATAAGCTAATATAAAATATAAATTGGCTTCTCTCTCTTAAAACAGACAAATTTTCTGACAACGCTAAACTGCCTTTTGATAACAGAGTTTAAGCTTATTTAATCTGTATTTGCCTTCAAAATATTTTATTGTTGCTTTGGTTCAGTTTCACAGTGACCCATGGTTCCGTTGTATTTTAACATGTTACTTGGTGCTCCTTTGACAAGGCTTCCCAAATCAAATTATAATAAAGTTCCTTTGAACTCCAGCTAACTTTGGGGTGCTTCAAAGGGGTCTCTGAGGGATCCAAAGGGATATATTAAACTAATAGATTCATATGGTATCTTAAACTAGAAGGGAAGTGTTGTCAAATAAATAATAAACTCTATGGTAAATGGTACAGATATTGTAGAGATTATATGGAATTCTGCAGAATTTGATATGTCCTGCTAGAATATCATGAATCATAATTGTAGTTATGAAGGTGTTCTATGTCACAGCAGTAATCGGATTTAAACTTGACCTTCTTTTAAGTCTTTTGTTACTGTACACAGTTATCGTTTCGCTCTGAAGCCTTTGTAAAAATGCCTCCTCTTCAAGAAAATTCATGAAAAGGACTTTCAGATAAATACAAGTTTCTGACTTTCAGAAAATAATACTGAACTGAATAAAAAATAAATAAATTGAAGAATTCTAATGAGAAACCGAATGACTTCATAAAGCTGTTAACAAAAGAGATTAGTTACATAGAACTGAGTAAACTGGTAATCTGGTTGTAATTTTTATGGTCTCTATCTCAAAGGATTACTGGTTTAAATGTATTTTCCAAGTGTAAGAAAAAAATCTTCGCCTTCAATTAATCATGACTTGCAATAAATAGTTTGGTAGATTATGCCTTTTGGAACATTTACTTCTTCTCTCTACCTGGTTGATCCTGCCCGTAACATATACTTGTCTCAATTTAAACTGTGCCTAGGTATCCCATGGATGGAGGAGCCTGGTGGGCTGCAGTTCATGAGGTCACTAAGAGTCGGACACGACTGAGTGACTTCACTTTGACTTTTCACTTTCATGCATTGGAGAAGGCAATGGCAACCCACTCCAGTATTCTTGCCTGGAGAATCCCAGGGATGGGAGAGCCTGGTGGGCTGCTGTCTATGGGGTCACACAGAGTCGGACACAACTGAAGCGACTTAGCAGCAGCAGCAGCAGGTGTGCATGGCCAATACAATGAAACTGCAGACAGCTCAATAAATCAGTTGTGGTGGTGATTATAACTAGATTATAACTAGTTATACTAATCACTGGTTAAATCTGTTCTTTGTTTTCCAGTCCTGCTTTGTGTCTCTGTGCTGCCCTATGTTGTCTGCGTTATATCAAACCAGTGTGTAAAGCAGGCCTCCAAAAAAACTTTTATGACTAAGCACTTTTGAGGAAATAATGGTAATAGGGTGATACTAGATATGGAAAGAAGCAACAGGAGAAAATATCTCCTGGATTATAGTTAGACACAACCCAGAGAATTTTAATTATTGATGGAGCCTGGTTCAAAACTTAATGCCTGGACTGACATATCAAGAATATTTTGACTGAACTGGGATGAGCCACCCAATGCCATGGGACAAAAGGTGATCATGAAATGTTTCCCAGATAATGGTCATTCATGACCAAGAGGGGAAGACCTGAGAGATGGAGTCAGCCATTGCAGCCCTTTCATGGGAGCCAGGGAGCCCTGGGAAAAGGGAATGCCTGCCTCCTGGCAGTCCTTAGACGGCAGCCACTCCAACTACTCCCTGTGGTGAACCTCAAGGAAACGCTGAGAAAGCAGAATGACAGGCCCCAGGGAGCTAAGATGCACAAAATAGGATTTAATGAGCCCCGACTCCTGCATCTCCCCATGCATAGCAAAGCCCTAAATTTCCTAACTTGAGATGCCCTCTTACGTTTGAAGTTCAGTATTTCTAAGTGTACAGGCATAACGTAGGCACTTTTCCGAGAGGGGTGGAGGAAGACAGGTCTCATCATTTAAAAGCCCCAGCACAAAGGGGGCAGTTTTGCTTGTCAGATGGGGGGACTCCCGGGAAGATCCATCTGACAAGCGAAAGGGCCCCCTCTCCCCCTGTGGCATGCACAGTGAAAGGAGGGCGTTGTAGCCCAGAAGGCGAATTTTATGTTTACACTGGGTCTGCTTCTGTGACTTTCACCCTGTTTCAGTTATTATAAACACACATCCTGGCCTGCCTCGGGGAGATCGCCTAGGCCACCAACCAGTGAAGGACTGTTGTTGCTCACTCCTGTCTGACTCTTTGTGACCCCTTGGACTGCTAGACTACAAGGAAGGGAAACTAGCACATTGCCCTGCTTGAGGCTCGCCATCCTAGGGGACATTTGCAAGAACTGAATAGTCTTTTTACTTTGTTTCCTCACCTCCTCTATATCTCTGATCCATAAAAGAACCTGGCAACCAAGCCCTAACAAGACAGCTCTTTTGAGGGGCTAGCCTGCCATCTGCTCTCAGCTGGCTTCCCCATTAAAATCTCTTCCTTGCCTCAACCCCTTATGTCTCAGATTCATTGGCCTCTTGTGTGGCAAGCAGAGTGAGCTAGGTCTGGTAACATATATATGTAAAAATAATTCCAAATGCAATTTGATATCACTGTAAAAAGGAGTGCATTTAATTACTAGCTTATCTCCAGTTACTAGATTTTTTAAAATACTTCAGATACTTCCTTCTTTAGGTTTCTATTACAGCAAACAGTGTCAGGATAAGCTGTATACTTTTGTGGCAGAATGCAAAATGAAAATGTGGATGCCCTTTCTCAAAAATCGGGGGGAAAGTGCCGCTAAAAATGCTTTAATGTGTGACAGCACCGAACTAAACCAAGCACAGGGCCCTTCTGATGATGAGGTCCCTTGGGACAGCAGGGTCCTGCTCCCGGCGGCTGGCCCTGCTCTTGGTCTCCCTCCTAGGCCACTGCTTTTCCTTCTTTCTTTGTTGCATGCCCTCACTTACGTGTATACCCCTGGGCATCTGATGGGCATCTCAGGAGCAACAGGAGCTGATCACAACCCCTTGCCCCTGTTCCTACCTCCCTCTTTCTTTGCTAATTTTCCTCCTCTTGGTAAATGTTGTTTAGACTCAAACATTAACTTGATTTTTGACCTCCCCTCTTACCCCACTCTCAATGCAAAAGCAAATTCCTTCAGCTTTACCTAGAAGATGACGCGTGTGTGGTGTGTTGTGCTAAGCAAGCCTCAGTCGTGTCCGACTCTTTGCACCCCTGTGGACCGCCAGGCTTCTCTGTCTCATGGGGATTTTCCTGGCAAGAATACTAGAATGGGTTGCCTGCCGTGCCCTCATCCAGGGGATCTTTCCGATCCAAGGATCCAATCATCTCCTTGCCTTGGCAAGGTAAAGTCCTTTACCACTAGCCCCACCTGGTGAACCTGGTTAATTCCAGGAAACCCCCACTACTGGCAGCCAAGTAGGAGTCACCATCTGCGCTCTCCAGGGCCAGTGAAGCAGCCTCCCAACCCCCCCTGCTCTTTTCACCCTTGTTCTTCTCAGTCCCTTTAGTATGTGACAGCCAGCGGGCCTTTCTGAGACTTGGTAAAGGGCTGTCCCTCCCTCCACTGCAAGACTCCCTGGGCGCTGCCCTGTCTCTGACCTCCCAGGCTGCCGCTCGCCCCAGCCTTCATCCTGCCACCCTTGTGTGCCAGCAGACTCAGTCCCAGGGCCTCTGCCCCCAGGGCTCCTGCTGCACTGTCTGCTTCTCCTCCAGCCTTTAGTTCTGTGCTGCATCTTCCCTACTCAGGCCGCTGCTCAAAGGCCTCCTCCATGCTCCAGAGACAGCTTCCCTGCAGTGGAAGCCCCTTCCTCCCCAGCAGTCACACTCGATCCTGTTATCCTGCTTTATTTCCTCATTGCACTAGCTGTCAGAATATCTTACTGTTCCTATGTTTATTTCACATCCGCAGACATGCACGCACACACGCATGATTTATTTCCAACCAGATTCTGACTGCGTACCACTTCTCTGGGAGGGATGCTTTATCTCACCAGAGTTAATGGACCTCAGCACGTTTCAGCTCAGTCGCTCAGTCGTGTCTGACTCTTTGCGACCCCATGAACAGGCCCCACGCCAGGCCTCCCTGTGTTTAGCAAGGCCTAATCATACTTACGTGTTCGTTTCATTGTCTCTCTTCTTCATACCAGTCCGCGTTTTCTTTCAGGTTGTCTGGGCAGATAGTTACAAAGTTGGCTGTGCAGTACACTTTTGTCCTCGAGTTTCTGGCTTTGAAGTTCTTGTCAATGGAGCACATTTTATATGCAACTACGGACCAGCGTAAGTGCTGAAATTTATTACTTTTTGGAAAAAAGAACTATTTTAGAAGTATTTATCTTCATTAAACAGATACAGAAAATAGATCTAGATAATATAATAAAGTGTAAAAGAGAAAACGAATGTTACCCATTAATTCATCTGTCCAATTTTCTTTGTGTATTTGCTTGTGGGTGTGTGTATATACACCTTTATAAACACTATGAAAGTGCACACACAGAGACACATATGTATAAGGGTAGCAAGACTAAAATGTTTCCAGCGACATAGATTAATTGGATATGGTAATAATACCACAAGATGGGAAGATGTTCTCTAATGTTCTACTATATTATTATAAGTTTCTCGAAACAAACAAAAATACCCACTCTGAATTGAACCCCTCAATCTGTATAACTTATTCACTTACTTTTGACAGTTTTGTTTTTGAAAGACATGATTTTTCTCCTTTTGAAAAATGGGAAGACATATGGCATCTCCCCCAACTTCCTTTAAATGTATATATGTGTTCTTTTGTATCATATACAAACTTAGAAAACAGAGATCATAAAGGAAATACGTGCTTTTCTAGTTTTTACCTACAGTTATGTATGGACATTTTCCATGGCATTGAAGTTTTTTAATAGGTTACAGTAATTAAAAACAGTGAGGTGATAATTGTATAAAGCTCACCGTGTGCTAAGCACTGTTTTAAATGCTTCACCTATATTAAAGGTATTTAATCTTCGCAAAGAGTCTGTGATATAGGTTCTACTCTTACCCCTGTTCTGGAGATAAGACAGCTGAGGCCCTGACACAGTGACTGGCCTGCACAGTTAGTGAATGAGTCTGTTTTCTTGTTAGGAACAGCTCACCCTATTGAAGAGCTGCGATTATTGCCTGTGTTTTCTTTTACTTACTTATTTGTTTTTATTGAAGTCTAGTTGATTTACGTTATCATTAGTTTCAGGTGTACAGCACATTCAGTTTTATGTATCTGTATATTTTATTTTTCAAATTCTTTTCTCTTATAGAGATATATATAAATAATATTGAGTACAGTCCCATGTCCTGTACAATAGGTCTTAGTTGACTATTTTATATGTATTATTATATGTATATTTTATATGTATTATTATATGTATTATATCTACATAACACCTATTTTATATTTTATATGTAGTCGTCTCTGTGTGTCAGTCCCAAACTCTTAATTTATCCCTCCCCATTCCTTTCCCTTTGGTGGCTATAAGTTTATTTTCTATATCTTTGGGTCTATTTTTGTTTTGTGTAAATAAGTACCATTCTTTTTATTCCACATGTAAGTGATATCACATGACGTTTATCTTTGTCTGGCTTACTTTGCTTAGTGTGATAACCTCCAGGTCTATCCCTGTTGCTGCAAATAGCATTATTTCATTCTTTTTTTATGACTGATAAAAATAATAATATATAGGTTGTTTTCATGTCTTGGTTATTGTAGATAGTAATGCTATGAACATTAGGGTGCATGTGTCTTTTTAATTAGAATTTTCCTGGGTTATATGCCCTGGAGTGGGGTTGCAGAATCAAATGGCAACTCTGCTTTTAGTTTTTTAAAAGAATCTCCTTACTGTTCTCCATAGTGGCTGTACCACTTACATTCTCATCCACAGCGTGGGAGGGTTACATTTTCTCTACAGCCTCTCCAATCTTTATTATTGGTAGACATTTTATGATGGCCATTTGGACTGGTGTGAAGTGACACTTCATTGAAGTTTTGATTTTCATTTCTCAGATACAAATGTGTTGAGCATTTGCATGTGATGTTGAGTATCTTTTCATGTGCCATTTGGCCATCTGTATATCTTCTTTAGAGAAACATTTATTTAGATCTTCTGCCCATTTTTTAATTGGGTTGTTTGTTTTGGTTTGTTTTTATACTGAGTTGTATGAATTGTTTCTTTATTTTTGAAATTAATCCCTTGTCAGGTCCATCATTTGCAATTATTTTCTCCTATTCCATAGATTGTCTTTCTGTTTATGGTTCCCTATGCAGATGATTTTGGGTGTCTCTTGAGGAGGCACAGGTCAGCAGTGGACAGCTGCAGGAGCAGGGGCTGGGCTCTGGGTGCAGCAGACCTGGGTATGGCATAAGCCNCTTCTTACTTTTGAATTTCAGTCCCCTAGGATGAAGACGACATATTTTTTTCATGTTAGTTCTAGAAGGTCTTGTAGGTCTTCATAGCATTGTTCAACTTCAGTTTCTTTGACACTAGTGGTTGGGGCATAGAGTTGTACTACTGGGTTTTTAAATGACTTGCCTAGGAAACAAACAGAGATCATTCTGTCATTTTGAGATTACACCCAAGTACTGCATTTTGGATTCTTTTGTTGAATATGAGGGCTAATCCATTTCTTCTAAGGAATTCTTGCCCACAGTAATAGATATAATGGTCATCTGAATCAAATTCGTCCATTTCTGTCCTTTTTAGTTCACTGATTCCTAAAATGCCGATGTTCACTCTTGCCGTCTACTATTTGACCACTTCCAATTTGCCTTGATTCATGCACCTAACATTCCAGGTTCCTATGCAATATTGCTCCTTACAGCATTGGACTTTACTTCCATCACCAGTCACATTCACAACTGAGCGTTGTTTCTGCTCTCGCTCAGCCTTTCATTCCGTCTGGAGCTATTTCTTTTGCTCTTCTCCAGTAGCCTATGGCCACACAACCTGGGGAGTTCATTTTTCAGCATCTTATTTCTTTTGCCTTTTCATCCTGTTCATGGGGTTCTCAGGACAAGAATACGGAAGATGTTTGCCATTCCCTTCCCCAGTGGACCACATTTTGTTGGAACTCTCCACTATGACCCATGCATCTTGGTTTGCCCTACCCAGCATGACACAGTTTCATTAAGTTACACAAACTTGTGATCTATGTGATCATTTTGGCTAGTTTTCTGTGGTTGTGGTTTTCATTCTGTCTGCCCTCTGATGGATGAAGATAAGAGGCTTGTGGAAGCTTCCTGATGGGAGGAACTGGCTGTGGGGAAAACTGGGTCTTGCTCTGGTGAGCAAGGCCAGGCTCAGTAAGTCTTTAATCCAGTTTTTATGCTGATAGTTGGGGCGTGTTCCCTCCCTGTATTTTGAGTTGAGTCTAAGTATGGTAGGGGTAATGGTGACCTCCTCCTAAAGGTCATGCCCTCTTGCTGCGCCTCCCTGAACTGTTCTGTCAGTGCCCCTGACCCCAAGGCAGGCCATGGTCAGCCCATGCCTTCGCCGGAGACTCTCAAACACCCACAGGCAAGGATGGTTCAGTCACCTGTGGGGTCCCTGCTCCTTTCTCCTGAGTCCTGGTGTGCACACGGTTCTGTTTTTGCCCTCCAGGAGTCTTTCTTTCCCTAGTCTTGTGGAAGTGCTATAATCAAATCCCACTGATCTTCAAAGTCAGATCCCCGGGGGATTCTCAGTCCCTTTGCAGGATCCCCAGATTGAGAAGTCTGTTTTGGGGCCTAGAACTTTCGCAACGTGGTGAGAACTTCTTTGGCATAATTGTTCTCCATTTTGTGGATCATCTGCCTGACAGCTTTATAGGGGGACTAACGGCGACCTCCTTCAAGAGGACTCATGCCACACATTGCACCTCCCAGGATTGCTGCTGCCAGACCCCTGTCCCTATGGCAGGCCACTGCTGACCTGTGCCTCCTCAGGGGACACTCACAGGCAGGTCTGGTGCTCGTTTCCCTGGGTCCTGGTGTGCACAAGGTTTTGTTTGTGCCCCTGCCCCCCCACTCCCCAAGCATCTCTGGTGGGAATGAGATTTGATTTTAAATGTAGTTGCGCTCCTCCTACTGTCTTGTTGCGGCTTTTTCTTTGCCCGTTAATGTGGTGTGTATCTTGGGGTGGGTTCCAGCGTTCTCCTGTTGATGATTCTTTGGCAGCTAGTGGTGTTCTCACAAGAGAAGAGAGGGCACACGTCCTTCTACCCTGCCATTAGTATCATCCTGCTGAAGCAGCTTATTTGTCTTTGGGTGTGGGATAATTTTTTTAGTGGGTTCCAGGTCCTCTTGTCAGGAGAAGGTGATGGAACCCCACTCCAGTACTCTTGCCTGGAAAATCCCATGGGAGGAGGAGCCTGGTGGGCTGCAGTCCATGGGGTCGTGGAGAGTCGGACACGACTGAGTGACTTCACTTTCACTTTTCACTTTCATGCATTGGAGAAGGAAATGGCACCCCACTCCAGTGTTCTTGCCTGGAGAATCCCAGGGACAAGGGAGCCTGGAGGGCTGCCATCTATGGGATTGCACAGAGTCAGACACGACTGAAGTGACTTAGCAGCAGGTCCTGTTGTCAACAGTTGTTCAGCTAGTTGCAATTTTGTTGTTTTCGCAGGAAGAGAGATGAGTGCACATCCTTAATAATAAGGTACAAATGTGTTAAAATCACTTTTCTTGATTTCAGAGATATAAACAATACTAAGTTGTAAAACTTGTAAGCAAATCCATATTTGGGCTTCCCTGGTGGCTTAGATGGTGAAGAATCTGCCTGCAGTGTGGAAGACCTGGGTTCGATCCCTGGGTTGGGAAGATCCCCTAGAGGGCATGGCAACCCATGTCAGTATTCTTTCCTGGAGACTCTCCATGGGCAGAGGAACCTGGTGGGATACAGCCACGTGGTTGCAAAGAGTTGGACACAACTGAGTAAGCGCAGCACATTACATAATGTTTCTATGAACACTGAGTAACATTCACTTATTCATAACAAATAAAAGCACATATTCATTCAATTATTCAATAAATATGTGTTCACTCAACTTCATAGGACAACAAGCCAGACACAGTCCCTGCCCCTTTGGCGTTTATTGTCTGTGGAATTCAGACAATAAAAGTACAGATAAAATAACTGCATGATAGGAGCCATGCTGGAAACAGAAATAATGCTGTAATTGACACTATGAGTAGGCAGGGCCCTTGTTTGAGATAAAATGCTCAGGGAAGTGCTTTCTGCCAGGTATTTAAGCTTAGCATGAAGAGTGAGAAGGAACCAGACACGTGAAGAATCTCAGCAACAGTTAGATACTCAGTCGTGAAAACAAAAGACCAGCTCCTGCAGAAAGGATGACAGAACACAGAGAAGACCAGGGTCCTTGGCCCGTGAATGCGATGAAGCTGGGGGAGGAGGCGGCGCAGATCACCCCGGGCCTTGTAGGCCACTGCAGGTTAACTTTACCCACCCACAAGCTGAAGCCATCCAGGTATTTTAAGCAGAAGGTGACAAGACTGGCCATAAATTTAGAGCTCACTGGGCATGCCTGTGGGGAAAGGATTGGAAGGTGAGTGGAGGGGAGCCCAGGGACCAGTGAAGAGGGTCCTCTTGTCCATCTGAGCCTGTTTTTCCTTCTCGACACAAGAACTTCCATGTAATTCTGAAAAGTCGAGTCTGTCCCCAGTGATTCTGAAATTCCCTCAGAATGGGCTCTGGGCACTGAGTTCTCCAGTCCTGCGGTGCTCAGCTCAGGAGTCCTGCCCTCGGCTTGCTTCCACTGCCTCGGCCCATGTTGACTCCTTCCCTCCCGGTCCCCTCGGGTCTCTCCGATCTGCAGCATCCTGAACACGGACTCTTCTTCGTCACCGTGAGCCCCACCTCCACGCAGATGGCTGAAGAGACGATTATACCACAGAAGTGGAAACGACCGCTTCCATAAGAAGATGGCACAGGACAGTGTTCTTTGGCCCTCACTGCCTGGGGGACTGTTACTCATCTCTAAGCTTTTCTTTATAAAGGTCTTTCTTTCCTCTTCACCAGAGTCCCAGGGCCCCAACCCTCAGGCAACCAGGGGAACACTGAAACCTACTTCTCCATCGGGCAGAATACTTAGGCTCCCTTGTCTCTTTTTATAAAATTTTACTTTATTGACATACAGTTCATTTACAGTGTTGTATTAGCTTCCGGTATACAGCAGTGATTCCATTGTTCAGCCGCTAAGTCATGTCTAACTCTTGCAGCCCCGTGGTCTGCAACCTGCCACGTTCTTCTGTCTATGGGGTTTTCCAGGCAAAAAATACTGGAGTGGGTTGCCATTTCCTTCTCCCAGAGATCTTCCTGACCCAGGGATTGAACCTACATCTCCCACACTGGCAGGTGGATTCTTCACCACTGAGCCACCAGGGAAGCCCAGTACAGTTATACATATATAATAGTTTGATTTGCTAATCCCAAACTCTTAATCCAGCCCTCCCCCACCTTATCCTTTGGCAGCCACAAGTTTGTTCTCTATATTTGTTTTGTAGATAAATTTGTGTCATATTTTAGATTTCACATTTACATGATAGCATATGGTATTTATCTTTCTTACTTCACCTAGTATAATTATTAGCTCTATCCGTGTTGCTCCCAATAGCATTATTTCATTCTTTTTTATGGTCAGTTATATTCCATATGTATATATATATATATATATATATATACACATATATATATGGCTTATATTGGGCTTCCCTCATAGCTTAGTTGGTAAATCATCTGCCTGTAGTGCAGGAGATCTGGGTTCAATTCCTGGGTCGGGAAAATACCCTGGAGAAGGAAATGGCAACCCACTCCAGTTTTCTTTCCTGGAGAATCCCATGGACAGAGGAGCCTGGCGGGCTACAGTCCATGGGGTCGCAAGAGTCAGACATGACTTAGCAACTACACCACCACATTCCATATATATATTCCCTTTACTTCACACCCTCTCCAGCATTTATTTGTAGACAATTTAACAATGACCATTCTGACCAGCGTGAGGTGGTGCATCACTACAGTTTTTTATGTCTCTCTAGTAACGAGTGCTGTTGAGCATCTTTTCATGCGCCTGTTGGCCATTTGCATGTCTTCTTTGGATTAATGTCTATTTAGATCTTCTATCCATTGTTTGATTGGTTTGTTATTGAGCTGTATGAGCCTATTTGTATATTTTAGAAATTAAGCCTTGCAGGTCACACCATTTGCACATATATTCTCCCAATTCATAGGTTGTCTTTTCATTTTACCTGTGGTTTCCCTTTGCTGTGCAAAAGCTTGTAAGTTTAATTAGGTTTCATTTGTTTATTTTTGCTTTTATTTCTATTGCATAGAGTCTGTAGGTCTCTTGGTCTTAATCATTGTCTTCTAGACAAAATCCAGGTCTTTGTAGAGCATTTTTTTTCCCAAGGTGAATTCTGCCGTTTCACTGCAAGTCACAACTGCCTTACTTTTAGCTTGTTTTTGAAGTAGCAATTTGTTCCTCTTCTTAATAGTACAGAATGCACAATTATGAAGTAGTATAAGTGACTGCATTAAAAACATTCTAGAATTTAACTCAAAGAGTACTGTGCTTTTTAACAATGAAAGATATCCCAAGGACTAATGTCTGTTTTGGATATCTTCCATAGTTGTTATCAGAACCTCTACTATACTCCTTAGACTATTTTCTACAGTATAGAGTAAGTATGGGGCTAAATTTAATTTCTGAAACAACCTAAATTAACTTGGAGCCAAAGAATTTGAACATGTATTTTTAGTTGGAATTGAGATGTTAGTAAAAAGTAATGTCTCTAGAGGGGGAAGTTCTTAACTTTGAAAATAAATGTATAGCATTAGAGGATAGGAGTCCATGAATTTGACTTAGAAAAAAGTTACACATCTTTTTCATTAACTTCTATAGAAAATAATATTTTTTATGAATTAATATTCCAGTCATATCAGCAATACTTATGATTGGACAGCACTACTTGTCTTTATAAATGTCAGATATGCTCATATCACATTCTAGTTGTAGTTCTCTCAAAATATAGTTTGTATTCATCACTAAAATTACTGTTAATTATTAGACTCCCTGCTGTGCTGTGCTAAGTTGTGAGTCGTGTCCGACTCCTTGCAACCCCATGGAATATAGCCCATCAGGCAACTCTGCTCATGGGATTCTCCAGGAAAAGATACTGGAGTGGGTTGCCATTTCCTTCTCCGGGGGTTCTTCCCGGCCCAGGGATCAAACCCCCATCTCTTATGTCTCCTGCCCTGGCAGGTGGGTTCTTTACCACTAGAGCCACCTGGGATGCCAGACTCCTTGCTAGCTCTGATCTAATACACAGAGAAGTATGTTTGTAAATCACAAGTATTTCTAACATGTTAGTAATTATTTCAATTTAACTGGCTTACTTTGTAATCCTATGAATTTTATTTTAGCTATTTTAAAACTGTTTCGAGAAAGAACCTATAGGCTCCACCAGGCGGCAAAGGGTCCATGACACGAAAAAGTCACGAACTCTTTTTCAAGAGCAGAGTTCCAAAAGATTGGTGCAATGGCAAGTTCATTGAAATAAATGTACAGCCTCTCATCATTACTACTCTGAAGTTATTTATGGAGATGTAAATTGTTTGGATATTATTTCACTTTCTAAGCTGATCCTGGTCAGTTACTTAACAGTGTTAAGCCTCTAGCTATGGGGATTAAAAAAATTAGTATCTTTCCCATTGGGTTATTGTGAAGATGATTCATTCAAGGACACTTAGAACAGTGCCTAGTACATGAGTATTCAGTAATTATGTTATCAGTGTCACATCTTTTACGTGAAAACAAATTGCACTTTAGGAACTCCCTCATAGCTCTTGTAATTTTCTTTTGGAAGATGCCTACCCCAGCCTAAAGGCTCCTATCCAATAATAACCATGGAAGTCTGCTGGACTGAGAACAAAAATGTGGGTCATGAGAGCTTTTCTAAGATGGACAGTTTTATGGATGGCAGTGATCACACAGGCCAGACATTACTAGAGGGAACATTTCTTTAAAATCAAACCTAGGTCTCATTGACTGATATCTGTACATTATGGTTTTTGGCAACTTAATCTTTGAGCTGTAGTTTCCTTACCTATAAATCAGAAATAAAAATAACTTTCTCCCAGAGTTGTCTCANTGCTTACATGTTTTCAAAGTCCAATTCTTCTCAACTGTTCCCTTCTTCCTGATTGGTATACACTAAATTCTCATTTTTACTCCAGCCATATAGCAATACTTGACTACCTTTCTGAGCCAGTTATTTCTCTGCAGTTCAAGCATTTTTTTCTGAGAATCTGGAACAAGTGTCTGGCACACACTTGATAAATATTACCTATTATCCCCAAGTTCATCCTCCCTCTAATCTCAAAACCTGTTTGCTTTGGTATTCTGGTAGCATCTTTATGCCCAAAGTTTTAGGTGATGTTTTTATGCTCAAACAATCCTCACAATGCTTCTTTAGAATCAGTGATGAAGACAATTATTTTAAATTAAGAGTAATTTTACTGTTGCTACTGGTTAACCGGCTTTCCCACTAGACTGAATTCCAAACAGACAGAAGTTATGCCTATCTAATTCACCTTTGTAACCAACCGAAGTGCCTAGCCTGGCTGACAAATGACCACTAATTTGACTGCATTTTTTTTTTATCATTCTATTTTTAAAATCTAGACAATTAGTTACAATAGCACCAGAACAATAACAAGAAGAAAACTTGTGGACTTTTAGCTTTTGATCTTGGAGATCTAGCTTGAAATGGTCTCTAATCTTGTGGGATAAAATTTAGAATTTAAGACTGCAGTCCAACAATAATGAAAAACCCCTGGACTCTTAAGAAAGACAAAGGAAAACACAAGCTACATTGAAGAGGGGTAAGGGTTGGAGGATAAAGGCTTTTATCTACCAGATTCCATCGCTGACAAATTACAGAAAGCACTGGAGGACAAACAAACCTTCTATGGTCTTCCAGGTAACTATTCCATAAATACCAACGGAGGCCAAATTAGGATGGTTTTGCAAAATGCACTGGGAATACCAACGGTACACAAGCTGATCTGAGCTAGTGCCTGTGTGCGAATGATATCTGTTTCACTATTCAAAAGTTGGATGTTTAACATTTCAAAAATATATATATGTAAGAAAAAATTTAAGTAGCGCATCACACCTTGATTTCATGGAAGTAAGTGCCAAGAAAAGTTAAAGCAGCAGAAGCTTCACTGGCAGTTCACCACAGACAATGCCCAGTCACAGGTACGATGGCCAGAGATGCTCACGAGCAGGCAGAGGATTCCACCACAGGCCTGGAACCAGTGTAGAAAAGATGTTTAACCATTTATAAAACGTATAGACTATAGCAGATGTGGATTTTTTTCCCCAGGTCTTGGAATGTCAAGTGGAAAGGAGTAGTTATGACTTTTGATAGCCAAATGCCCTATTAATAAGTTAATGACAGACTAGAACAGATCAGAGGATACTCTTTACTACTGATTATAGGATTGTTCTCAGGAAGAAAATTAATTTTCAGGAAAATATTTAACAAATTGCCCACACTGATTATTAATAATACTTATTTTTAATTGCAATGTCTTATTTTTACTACATTTATTTTATCTGCTTATGTAAAATGACTTTCCATTTATAGTAGTGGTATATAAAAAGTTTTATATAAACAAGATGATTAAAAAATATCGTTATTACAGTAAGTACAAAAAAATCTTGAATAATTAAACTTTGAAAATCACTGCAGTAAAGCCAAATCAACAGTAAATGGTTATAATTAAGAGACTTGGCTCTTAAAAAGAAAAGCCTCACCAGTTCCTATTCTTTTAATTTTTGTTTTCTTTCTTCTTATTTTACAGCTAACCCACAACGAGACAAAGTGACACGTATGTATATAAACCTTAAATTGCTTAAGATCTATGTGAGCTGTGTTACTGCATTATGGGGAACAACATTAATGAGTATATTTCATGTCTGTTTCACAGGTTACTCTACTGTGTTTCCAGACGGGCCGATATTTCCACGTGACAGATACACATCTCTTTTTCTCTTAATTACTCCACCAATCCTAATACTGATTGTTATAATTATCATTTGGGCCAAGGGCAAATACCCTCATTTATTTACTTTGAAATAATACAATCCAGGGAGGAAAAAAATCCTCATTCAAACATGGTGGTTTTTGTTTTAGTAAAAACTGGGTGTATTTCTGATTTGCAGCAAAGCCTTACTCAAAAGAAGAAATGGTTCATCTTTACATTCCACTTTTTAAGAAGCAGCACTGTTTCCAAGCTCCCACAGCTGTGACTTGCAATGAGTAAGCTCTATCCCCCGTATGCCTCAGCTTCTAAATACGTAAAGTGACAAAACTAGATTTAGGTGAGTCTGAGAAACCGCACAGACCCTCATGAGTAAAAACACTTCTAAATAACCTGGTGCATGCTGCTCCAACTCTACGTATCTGGTTTTCCACATTCTCTTGCAATTTGATATCTTATGGCTTACTACTTCCTCAGACTCAGACTGGACTAGTAATTAAGGGAATTAATTTAAAAGGCCTTGCTTTTTTTGGATTATGAATTAATTTTGGAACAAAATGTAAATGAGATTACATTAGAGCACTTCCTCAAAACCAAATGCTGGGACATGATTGTATTTAAAGTCTGCTGCTAAGTCGCTTCAGTCGTGTCCGACTCTGGGCAACCCCATAGACGGCAGCCCACCAGGCTCCCCCGTCCCTGGGATTCTCCAGGCAAGAACACTGGAGGGGGTTGCCATTTCCTTCTCCAATGCGTGAAAGTGAAAAGTGAAAGGGAAGTCGCTCGATTGTGTCCAACTCTTTGCGACCCCATGGACTACAGCCCACCAGGCTCCGCCATCCATGGGATGTTCCAGGCAAGAGTACTGGAGTGGGGTACCATCGCCTTCTCCGATAAAATCTAAACAACCTTAAAATCTACCCCGAAAATCATACTTAGGTAAAACCTGCCTGGAATAGATTAGATACAATGCATATAAACACATATATACCACTCTCTAGTATGAAATTTTTCAAAAAACATATGGACAATACAATAATTTATAAAGAACAGTTGTTTATAGTAACACTGTAATAAAGCACAAAGTCAGAAAAAAGTGATCAGGGTATTACTTCTCACGGATAAGGCAACTAATGTTGCCAACTATAGTATTTCAAAATCCTTTACAAAAGGAGATAGCTTAATAAATTTTAGTTCAGAGTTTGTGTTACTTTTTCTTCTTTTTCTTTTCATCTGCTTCCATTTTAAGCTTAACTTCTTCAGCTGTAAGAGCTCCCAGTTTCTTATTCTTTGCTTTCTTAACCTTTTCCTTGAGGGCAGCCACATCAATCTTAGTTTCAGTAGAAGCTAAATAAATTAAAAAACAATACACGTAATTCTTTAGATTTACCAAATAAAACAAAGATTACATAAATATGAATAATTTGAGTACTATTGTAACTGAAAGGTCATATTATAAAATACAAAATACTTGCTAAAAGGAAAGCTAGAAATTTCTTCAAACTAGGAGAAAACAAAGTACTTAAACAAACTAATAAGAATATACATGAAAATGAGATTATACTTTAACCACTTGAACCAATTACTGGATTCAACTATGTTGAAATTACATTTCTGTCCTTAAATTGTTTGAAATTATTATTTATATTCATTTCCATATTCTAGAACTTTACAGTACTCTTTTAAAAACTTAAGTTTTCCAAATATTAGTTCAATGAATGACTAGTATTATTTCATTTAACAAGATTTTGGTAATAAACACAATAATCTGAGAGTATCTGGAGGTCCTAACAGAACCAAATCATGTAGTTAACACCAAAAGTATAAACAAAATAGAGAAAAGCAGCAACAAAAAATGGCAACTTTTTCTTATCATTTAAAGAACAGTATTCAGGACATAAAAGAACCACAAGATAAAATGCCATCATACAAACACCCCAGCAACTTGAGAGCAGACTTCAGGTCTCCACTACAATGGAACAGCTACACTTTACTCAGTATTAAAGTGAGATTAAACTACTATTTCAACACCTTGAGAGTACATAACTGACCGACTCTACAGACTAAAAATTATGAGGCTTATGATATTTTTAACTTTTATATAATCAATGATCTAAGAAGTAGAATACACTATTTTTTAAAGTTGTTAACACTGATATACACTAACAAAATAGTAACGTTACATCCGGCTTAGAGCAATAGGTGATGTACAATTCTGGAACTCTATAATGCTGGTGACCTCCCTCCCCTCACTGACCACTTTGGAGAGTCACTTTACAGAAGAGTACAAGGGCTACTAGGGGAAAGAAAATGTAAAAGAGAAGGTAGGTCAAACAAGGCCAGGAATGATGATATTTTCTCTGAGTGTCTTTTTAATAGCCTCTGAGTAAGAAAGATATTCCTGCTATTCTGCTGGTGTTGTTTTAGCCCAAGGCGATGAGAAACCCATGTTAACAATACAAGCACCAAGTTTTAAGTCACAAAAGAAAGTATAAATTTGATAAGCTCTTTAAGGGGCATGACAGCAGAGCTCAGGGTTCTTCCCGCTCTATTTCTACAGAGGAGTCACTGCTCTGGTTTAGCAGAGATCAGGAGGCAACTGTCAATCTGGGATACTCTCAAATAGGCAGTGAAAGTGAAAGTGAAGTCGCTCAGTCATGTCTGACTCTTTGTGACCCTGTGGACTGTAGCCCACCTCTCTCCCTGGGACTCTCCAGGCAAGAATACTGGACTGGGTTGCCACTTCCTTCTCCAGGGGATCTTCCCAACAAGCTGGTATTAAATTATGGGTTATCTCAGTCACCTCGTCCCAAGGATTTGTGAGTAATGAAACGCTGAGAGAACTGATGAAAGATGTGGTTATTTCTTAACACGAACTCAGAGATGCAACAAATTCACTATGGGTTTACTTTTCCTCTAACAGACTTCAGCATCGTAACAAGACTTAGAAAACAGCATTACCTTCCTTAGGTTTCTTTAGGTGAACTGGTTTTTCTTTAGGTGGAATAAAAGCTTTGTTTCTTTCCTCTTGTCTCTTACTAAGAGCTTCTGCTTGTTTAGCCTACATGGTTAACAAAGTTTTCAGTTAAGTAAGAATCCAAAGTATCTACGCACTTTGCAATTAATGTTGCAAGCTAGACAGTCTTACCTTTATTGCTTCCATTTTCTGTCTCTTCTTTTGACTTGCCTTCAAAAAGTATTCACCACTAGCCAATTCTTTATCAATCTGTTGAAATGAGTATTTACAATTACTTCAGAAATCATGTAGATGGGAAGTCAATTCCTAAGAAATTCACAGTGACCCTGAGGTCAAGATAGTAGGGTCAAAACTCTTATGTAAGGTAGTGGCCTAAAAAGAAGGAAATGTATTCTAAGCTGATAAGGATATGCATACACAAAAGCACACAGGTAGGAAAGCAGGTGATGTGTCCACGGAATACTCAACAGATTGCTTCAGGGAAGGTGGACGGTCAATGGCTCAGAAAAGTGAGGAAAGACACTTGGAAAGAGTTTGGGACACGAAGAAACATGAATGACAGGTAAGGGAGGTGGGATGTGATTTAGAAATGACTGAAGCTTCCCAAAAAGAGTGAAGCACGCAAGCTAACACTTTATAAAAGGAACAGAAAAAAGGAGATAAAACCCTGTGTTTTTTTTTTTAAAGTTTCATTTTGTTCATCATACAAAATGAAAAGGAAGAATTATCAGGACGTAGCGACTAAATCCTAATTAGAGCAAGTAACAACTCAGTCATTAAATAGTCAACATACAATTGATCTATCTAAGGCAACGCTCTAAACTATTACTAAGCTCTCTACAATGACTAACTAGCTTAATTCTCAAATTCTCATACACAATTCTTTAAGACAGGTATGATCATCATCTTCATTTTATGTCCGAAGAAGCTGGCGGCACAAATGTGTTAAATTATGCTAATTAACATAACCTTAGACAGGCAGATGGCATCACGCTTATGGCAGAAAGCGAAGAGGAACTGAAGAGCCTCTTGATGAAAGTGAGAGAGAGGTGAAAAACCTGGCTTAAAACTCAACATTCATAAAACTAAGATCATGACATCCAGCCCCATCACTTCATCACACATAGATGGGAAACAACGGAAACAGTGACAGACTTGGTTTTCTTGGCCTCCAAAATCATTGCAGATGGTGACTGCAGCCAGGAAATTAAAAGACGCTTACTCCTTGGAAGAAAAGTTATGACAAACCTAGACAGCATGTTAAAAAGCAGAAACATTACTTTGTCAACAAAAGTCTGTCTAGTCAAAGCTATGGTTTTTCCAGTAGTCATGCACGGATATGAGAGCTGGACCATAAAAAAAGCCAAGTGCCAAATAATTGATGCTTTTGAACTGCGGTGTTACTCTAGAGTCTGTTGGACTGCAAGGAGATCAAACCAGTCTATCCTAAAGGAAATCAGTCTTGAATATTTACTGGAAGGACTGATGCTGAAACTGAAGCTCCAATCCTTTGGCCACCTGATCCAAAGCACTGACTCACTGGAAAAGACCCTGATGCTGGGAGAGACTGAAGGCAGGAGGAGAAGGGGATGACAGAGGATGAGATGACTGGATGGTATCACCGACTCGAGGGATACGAGTTTGAGCATGCTTCAGGAGTTGGTGATGGACAGGGTAGAGTGGCGTGCTGCAATTCATGGGGTCGCAAAGAGTCATACCCAACTGAGCACCTGAACATAGCAAATAAGTGGCAGAGTTAAGTCAAACGAGACATCGCTGATTCAAGAAGCTTACAGTCATAGAAGAGGGAGATAAGACAACTAGTGAGTACAGGACAGGGCTATCTGGAATACACCAGGTGTTACAGAAGCATGCTTTAGTACCTGAGTCACTCACTACTTTTCCTCAACTAACACTTTCTTTCTGGCTTCACTTTATTTTCCAATGTAGAGCTCAGATCCAACACTTACAGCTTTTTTTTTTTTTTTTTTTTTTCACTATGATGATCATCATTTCTTTTTTTAACTCTGACCTTTCATCAAACCTTCCCTGAAAAATTGCAAACACAGGGCTGTGGGAAAGACAAGATAGTATAAAGAAAAAAAAAAGGGTTAAAGGAAAAACTTCAACATACAGCCAAGGGAGGGAACAATGAAGAAAGATCCTCCAGCAGACAGGTGAAGAAAGAACTCAAAGAACAAGCAAAGAATGGACTGATGCAGATAGGGAAAAAAATTGTGAGCCAAGAGCAAGCTGAAAATTCTTGCCTGGTCATCTAAAACATTTGAGGGGAAAAAAAGCAACGTCATCTACTGGGAGTGGAAGAGTGGCAGAAGAATTAAGAGAGCCCAAAGCAGCCAGAGAACACTGCTGAGACCATCTGAGGCTGGAAACGTGAGCTTTTAAGGGATATGATCCAAAGAGATGACTCTCTTCAGCTATGTTTAGTAGCCACACTGTGGGGAAAGAAGTCAAGTTTTAGGACTGATGCAAGTTTCAGGGCTGCTCTGTCAGACAGGTGTGACAGAAAAAGGGAGTAAGAAAGGAAACAGCGACAGGCAAGAGAAAGGAAATTATGCCAGAAGACAGTTGACAAAGTGAGAGGCATTTGTATCTTTAAAAAAAAAGGACAGATATTGGAAGTTAAGATTTCCAATCCAGAGCAAAATCTATAGTACGTGTCACATGAATGAGGCTAAAGCAGATCTGAAAGCACTCTGGGCCGCGTCACTGACATTTTTAACCATGGAACATTCAGTGGTTACAGGTATAGATACACAGCCAACATCAACCACCTTGATGTCACTTTACTCCCACAACATGAAGCTTCCACTAAAATTCCACCTAAAACACCCTCAAAGTTTCTGACAAAATAGATTAAAATGGTTTCCCTCTCATGTAACAAAATTCAACATTTAATACTGACCTGACTTTCTGGCTGTGGTGGTGGGAATGGTGTATACTCTTTCTTAACAGTTTTCTTCTTTGGTTCCTTGCGTTTATTCACATTTTTGTGCTTGAACTGTGGCAAAAACCTTTCCCAACTTTGTGATCTTAACTCAGAGTCTTTCGCCAGCTCTCGTTTAATCATTAAAGTCTTGGGTCATGGTAATATACGAACAAAGTAAACACTTTAATTTTAGAAGTGACATGTTTCTCAACCTAAGACATTATAAACAATGTTCCTATAAACAATAAAATTAAAAGGAACAACTCTTAGCTGCTTCAGTAGGATTAAATCAATTCTGTAAAGAAAAAGCATATAATCTCAAATATGCATAACTAACCAAGCATCAGAAAACTATTAGAAATTTAGATTAAGAAACAGAATCATTAAAATAGAGATGAAAAATAAGACTAAGTTTTTCATTAAAACCTTTGAAATTCAACTTAATTATACAGAGAGAGTGCTTAATTAGTGAAGTTTCCTACAAGCAGGAAAGTTTCAGTAGCACATGAAATATCATTATCATAGGGAAAGAAAAAACTAAAGTTTCTCATGATCAATGAAACCAGCGTTTTTCACATTTCCCCCAACTCCACCTGAATTTTATCGACACTAGAACATCACAGGATGCAAAGTAGCCCTCAGATGCAAGCCATGCTCTCTTTATAGTCCCAATCAAACTCAAAATCATTTTTTCACCCCAATCTAAGAGTGACTTTTCAAATTCATCAAATTCAAGGACTGTTTAACAAATATCCATCATATAGCATCATATACCATGGTTATGTCTCCGAGAACAATCACTGAATGTTATGCATACAGGGATATAACATCTCTCTCAATGAGCCTATAATTTGAGTGTTAAATTCCAAAACAAGTTTTAATGCAATCTGAATTATTCCAGACTTACAGAAAATAGCAGAATTCTAAAAGATCACACTTTTAAATACAGTTTGTGGGCTCATTAGCCTAAGAAAACTGAACTGGTACCCTCTACAACAAATTCCATGAAGCATATTTTATTGGTATCTGAACTGAATCACTACATTACAGAGCTCCCTTCAACAGCTTTCTTTCACACTATACCCCTCAGAGATCTAAGCTTTCAAAGAAGGAACTAAAGGACTGGGATAGTGTTGAGTGGGCTGAACTCTACCCAAATAGCTCTGCTTTATCCGTTTTGTATACTGCTGCTGCTGCTGCTGCTGCTAAGTCGCTTCAGTCATGTCCGACTCTGTGCGACCCCAGAGACGGCAGCTCACTAGGCTCCCCCGTCCGACTTTCATAAAAGATTTATTTTCAAGAAAAGTTTCTGTAGCTAAAAACAATCTGATAACCAGTGTTATACTAATGAACAGTGAACACTCACTTTAATATTGTAAATTGGATGAATATTCTTCATAGTGTCCAGGACTACTTTTCGAACCTGAAATTTGCGAAGAAAAATGAATCAGTTATTTTGCAAAATAACCTATGAACCAGGCAATGGCTACCAATTTGGCTACAGTAGTCCCTTCAACTGTTCTGAGTGGCTTTTGGATCTTTCATAATCGTTAACCTCACTTGGACACAATGAAGTCTCTCAATTTTACTGCTAAAAAGGTGATACGCAGAATTAACACAACAGTCTGGAGCTGTGCAATTTAGGGAAAGAGAGCTGGACTTAGAGTTAGAAAATATGTGAGCAAATGCTGTGACTTCATAGGGCAAAGTCACTTAATTTTCCTCCTGACTTCAGCTTTTGAATTCTGTAATACATTTGAAATAAAACCACCTTAAGGATCTGCTGTAAGAATTAAATAATATACTTAGACTCTACAAAACTATGAATACTCAAAACCCCAAAGTTGTTGCACCATGTGAAAAAAGCAGATACTTATGAGAAAGAGGTCCAAAAGAAGTATTATTAAAGGCCCTGAAAAGGAAGTAAGAGCTCACAGCCAGTACACACAACAAAAGCCTCAGGAGCTTACAGAAACAGTGTGTGCTCTATAGATTTTCTCATGTGACAAACTAATATTCATGAAACATTAAATTAACATATTCCAACTCAAAGAAAATACATCTTAAGAGAAGTTTTCTGGCCCTGACCTCTACTGGCTGTATCTGTTACCGCAAAGAACAAGATCTGCTCAATTCTCCAATCATTTAAACTCATGTGTTTTCTAATGTTTGCTACAGACTAAGATCTTAAAATATCCACTTAAAACCTGTAGCAGGGGAAGTAATGAATTCAGAAATGAATCTCTCTGTAGTTACCAAAAGTTGGCCATGATATGTTAAGGTTCAGGAGCGGCTATTCCCTCAAATTACATGAAGAATTTACTAATGAAAATCAAACAAGGCACAATTTTTTAAAATTATGAAACAATACATTATCCAATGAACTATTATAGTATACCCATATTCTTTCATTTATTCTCTGCTAAAAATAATTTAAGGGCATAAATCTCACCTCTTTCAAGCCACTAAAAGGTCCAATGGCTGAAACCGTGTTTCCCTGAACCATAATGTAACAGTTTGTCAAGAGTTCCAACGCCTATATCAAAAGAGCAAAAAGTTGAATTTCAGTACACTGAAAAACTAACAATAGAGAAGACATACTTTCTCACTAATAAAAAGTACCTTCAAAGTAGATCCTTTGGGACCAATAAGCCGTTGTCTTCGTTTTACAAATCTTTCTTTATTTCTTACTAAAGAACCTATTTTAATGATGTCACATGCAACATCATCCTGAAGAATTCGTACTGCCTTTTGGGAAAATAAAGAAAATAACTCATCAACATTCTTTACAAGTACAAATGTTTTCCAAGCCAAGAAATTTAAGCACAAAAATGAAAACGTTTTAGGGGGGAGGGTGGTGGCGGCAGTGATACATGTTGTCTTTAATGTTAATGCACATAAAGCAAAGTTTAAATTTAGTTCTAAATTTACCTGTTCAAATGAAACACTCCTTGCTAACAGTTTGATTAGGTCTCTGGCCCTAATGATGATGTATGGATCGAATGTCTTCTTTGTAGTACAGACAGTCATGCTGCCCTCAATCAGATCCAGGGTTGCATTAACATGCTACAAAAGGAGCGAACAGCAGTTACCTGAAAATGAATTCAATTTTAGATGATTACAGAGCCTATCCTAGCCTAACTATTAATTTCTATGCCACTAAGATATCTCAAAATCCTTTAACTCTCTCCTTGAAGAAGCTGGAAAGTTAATGTAAATAAGGGATACTTGATTACATTTAGATTTCAAACAATATAAGAAACTCAGGTAATTGAAAACATTTATAGTTGGCTTTAGGATAACTTATACTTATTGGAATAAATATTACCTCCAGTCTAAAAAAACACATCAATCAAAATGAGGTCATACTTAAGATTTAAGGTAAAAATGTAAAGCTTATAATTTTGCCACCCTGGCTAGATGTTGCTCTAATCTAAAATCTTCCCCCTAGAGTGAAAATAGACTTTCCCTTTCAAACTCTCCCCTGGTGGCTCAGCAGTGAAGAATCTGCCCATCAATACAGGAGATGCAAGAGACGCAGGCTCCATCTCTGGGGTGGGAAGATCCCCGAGAGAAGAAAATGGCAACTCACTCCAGTATTCTTCCCTGGGAAATCTCATGGACAGAGAAGCCTGGTGGGCTGCAGTCCATGGACACAACTGAGCGACTAAACAACAACAACATTAGCTAAATACAAAGTAAAAACAAACTCTCATAGGTTTAAAAACAAAAGCAGTAACTAGAGAATCTCTGCGTTAACTTTCAAAAGAACCAGACTTCAACAAAGCAAATAAAAATGCTATTTTCTAACTTGTGAGCAAGACCTCAAGGATATTTCAATACAATGAATGATGAACAATTAAACATAAGGTTAGGTGTCTATCAGTTTAAACACACACACACACACACACACACACACACAGAAACAAATTGGGTCTAATCCCAGATGTAGACAGCTGTAAAATATGGCCTGGTTTGCTAACCACCCTCATGCCTAGTGGGCACAAATGACTCTAGACCAGTCCCACAGCTGAGAAACAGATTTTCTATCACAACCTAGTGTGTACACAAACACACAGAGACAAATCAAAAGCTTCATAAAATGATACTTATCCTTACCACATGTGATATATTTCTTTCCTAAGGCTCACTATGGCCATTAAATCGACTTCCTGATTCTCTAAGGGGTCTCAATCCAGTTTGAAAAATAAAATCAAATACACTGCTCTAGGAGCATGGCAGGAGCAACAAACAGGAAAGTCGGTCACATCCATCACCTTTCATTCACAGTAAGATGTTAAACAACGCCAGGAGCATGCTACAGCTCAAAACCGTACAGGTGGATGGCAACCATCACAGCAGAGAGTAGACACTCTGAAATCTGGAGTTTCCAAGTAAGTTTCAGACACCTCTACAAATTTAAATCCCCTAAAAATGTAAAATCATGTGAATTTTTCCAAATAATCTGTTACTCACAAAACTAAGAACAAATGAACAGTAAGGATAATGCTTACCTAATCTGTTTAAAATACCAAACAAATCAAACAGCTATGCTAGCACCTTTACATAGAAATCCATCACACATTTACTTACTTAAAAGATACAAGCAATAATAATCTAAGAGAACTATATAAAAGGTGCATACATGTTCATTCAAGGCTTTCTGTACCAATGGCCAGCACTCTTTCAAGTAAGCCTCTCTGTATTTCGGAAACAAAGTTGCAAAACTGCTCTCCTCCAGGAGTCCTCTGGGATTGTCCTCTTTGGAGAAAGCTGGCTCCTTCCAACCATCCGGAACAGTGAGGAGTTCAGATTCATCTACAGAGGAGGAAAAATCTACACATCAGATTTAACTTCTTTTAAAGTTTTTTTGAACACTTGTACGCATCCATGCACAAGTTTCCCAATACCCTCATGCATTTCCTTCTTCCCTGCTTTTTACATTATTCAACAGTCCAAGAACATGCCTCTGTCATTCCCAACATACTGTGTTAGAAATCTCTGTAGTATGTGTTCCAGTCGCGTCAGAGAAGTTCCTTGAGGGCAGGGACTCTGCTCCTTGGGTCCACAGTTACTGGCATATACCTGGCATACAGTGGATACTCACAAACTTCTACTGCATTACACTATTTTAGAGTTGAGGATCCAAATACTATTTGGTTTACATTACTATTTTAAATAACATTTCAGACTCAACTGAAGTGGAGCCTATGTATATATATTTGTATGTGTGTATACATACAATTTTCAAAAACTGATTCCAGTGTATACTTTCAGTTATTATTCACTACTATAGGGTTTTAGAGCTTTCAGGTGACTTCCTTCTATATACTCTCATCAAAACTGTGAAAGGAAGAACTGGTATTATTATTTCCACTTTAGAAAAGATATTCCATTCAAAATGCCCAAGTGACTTGTGTAAGGGAATATGAAGCTGACTCAGTCCAGGTCTCCTCTCACTAAAACAAAATGCCTCCTAAGGGCCATAAATCATCTCCTATATCACTTATTAAAATTTCTGGTCCTGGATTTNAAGTTTTTTTGAACACTTGTACGCATCCATGCACAAGTTTCCCAATACCCTCATGCATTTCCTTCTTCCCTGCTTTTTACATTATTCAACAGTCCAAGAACATGCCTCTGTCATTCCCAACATACTGTGTTAGAAATCTCTGTAGTATGTGTTCCAGTCGCGTCAGAGAAGTTCCTTGAGGGCAGGGACTCTGCTCCTTGGGTCCACAGTTACTGGCATATACCTGGCATACAGTGGATACTCACAAACTTCTACTGCATTACACTATTTTAGAGTTGAGGATCCAAATACTATTTGGTTTACATTACTATTTTAAATAACATTTCAGACTCAACTGAAGTGGAGCCTATGTATATATATTTGCATGTGTGTATACATACAATTTTCAAAAACTGATTCCAGTGTATACTTTCAGTTATTATTCACTACTATAGGGTTTTAGAGCTTTCAGGTGACTTCCTTCTATATACTCTCATCAAAACTGTGAAAGGAAGAACTGGTATTATTATTTCCACTTTAGAAAAGATATTCCATTCAAAATGCCCAAGTGACTTGTGTAAGGGAATATGAAGCTGACTCAGTCCAGGTCTCCTCTCACTAAAACAAAATGCCTCCTAAGGGCCATAAATCATCTCCTATATCACTTATTAAAATTTCTGGTCCTGGATTCAACAACCTCTTAAATCCAACAGCTATATTTTAACTCACTGTTACACAAAGGTCTGATCCATGGGCCTGCAGCACAGGCATAAATTGGGAGTTTGCCAGAAATGCAATTTTTTGCATTCCATCCAGACCTATTAAATGTGAACCTGAGATGAAGCCCAGAAATCTGTCTTAATGGTGTCATGAGGAGATTCTTGTGCATACTGAAGTTTAAGAAGCAGGTCTTTATGGTCCATTGTAGCCATCCCAGTCAGATATATTTGCTTTCTGTTTCTTTTACTCACACCCATTTTGTTATTTAGGGCTCAAGTCACACAGAATTAGTCTTCATTTACCATTTACTCCTCAATATCCTGAAAAAAATCCTCAAATTCTGCAATACTGACTACTTAAAATGCGATCTGGGCTTCCCTCCTAGCTCAGTTAGTAAAGAATATGCCTGCAGTCTTGATCCCTGGCGTCAGGAAGATGCCCTGGAGAAAGAAATGGCAACCCACTCCAGTATTCTTGCCTGGAGAATCCCATGGACAGAGGAGCCTGGCAGGCTACAGTCCGTGGGGTCGGAAGAGTTGGACACAACTTAGTGACTATACCACCACAAAAACCTATCTGACCAAGAACCTACCAANGGACATGAGTTTGAGTAAACTCCAGGAGTTGGTGATGGACAGGGAGGCCTGGCATGCTGCAGTCTACGGAGTCACAAAGAGTCAGACACGACTGAGTGACTGAACTTATCTGAACTGAACTGATGTACTTTACAAATAAAAACACTCTTCAAACATACAGTGATTGTTATGAGGCATTTCTTTTCATTTTTCTTCATTAGCACAATTGATATTCTATCAGAATAAAGGCAGACATCAAGTTTTGGAAAATATAGAATTGTTAGCTAAACTGTGTGTGGTGGGACAAATCTCTGTATGAGGTGAATTTTGAGGAATTTCTGGAAGGAGCAAAGAGATACATACTTTTTTAAAGCATGCAGGTGTCTCCATAAAGGGCCTCTTTGGTGGCTCAGACAGTAAAGACTGTCTGCAATGCAGGAGACTGTTATTCAGTCCCTGGGCTGGGAAAATCCATGGCTATGCACTCCATTATTCTTGCCTAGAGAATCCGTCTAGTAGGCTATAGTCCATGGGGCTGCAAAGAGTAGAATGTTATCAAGGGACTAAGTACGCATCCAGTTCTATAAGATCGTCAGATTTCCAGAAGGAATTTTCTTCTTGTAAATATTATACATTTTAAAAAATATAAATTTATTTATTTTAATTGGAGGTTAATTATTTTACAATATTGTATTGGTTTTGCCATACGTCAACATGAATCTGCCACAGGTATACATGTGTTCCCCATCCTGAACCCCTGCCCGTACCATCCCTCTGGGTCATCTCAGTGCACCAGCCCCAAGCATCCAGTATCATGCATTGAACCTGGACTGGCGATTTGTTTCATATATGATATTATACATGTTTCAATGACATTCTCCCAAATCATCCCACCCTCGCTCTCTCCTATAGAGTCCAAAAGACTGTTCTATATACATCTGTGTCTCTTTTGCTGTCTCGCATACAGAGTTATTGTTAAAGTAAGGACATTGTTTAGAATTTTTCTTCTATCCAAAAATTTGACTATTAATAACTCTACAAAGATACTTATTGCTAACTAAAGGTAGAGGTATTAGTCTCAGGCTAGATTGTACCTGCTNGCTCTCTCCTATAGAGTCCAAAAGACTGTTCTATATACATCTGTGTCTCTTTTGCTGTCTCGCATACAGAGTTATTGTTAAAGTAAGGACATTGTTTAGAATTTTTCTTCTATCCAAAAATTTGACTATTAATAACTCTACAAAGATACTTATTGCTAACTAAAGGTAGAGGTATTAGTCTCAGGCTAGATTGTACCTGCTTCAGTTTCTCAGAGTCTTCTGCCTTTCTAGCTATCATTAAAAAAGCTTTTGTTCTAAGTACCTGCTAAAATAATTGGTTTTCTTTTATTGCCAAGTTTATTGGGTATTTTTTTGGAGGCCCATGTAGAGCAGAAATTTTAGAATGATGCAGTCTGTTAAAGTGACCTGAACCTTGATCACGTTTTCTGTGAACAAAATGGGTCTTTTTTAAAAAGCAGCTTTACATTATCTGAAATTATCTATAGACAGAATCTTGAAATTTTAAAAACCTAGAAATGAGAATAATATTTTCTATCTTTTTTTAATAGTTGGGCAAAATATTTAAGTTTTTTTGACTTTAGTTTCTTTATTTGTAAATTTGGGATAGTAGCACCTACTTTTCAGGTGACAGTGATACTGTATGGGAAGTGCAGAATGTTTATACCCTCAAAGAAATGGTAGCTTAGTTGGTGAGTGTACATGTATGTGTGCGTGTATGTGTTTGTGTGCTTTTTCCTGAAGACTTACTAGTAAAATCACCTTTAAAAGAAGAGGAAATCCAGGTCTACAGTCTCTTATTGGGCAGCCTTGCATGCAAATATATTTCAGAATTCAGAATACTTTTTATTATGAAAAGGCAGTATTGTGTTATGTAATGGCTTATGTACTTATGCATTTCTTATGTACTGTTTGTTACAGAATACTTCCAGTGAAGTATGGGAGAGTGACCTATAATCAAACACATTAATCATATTCACACTAATTGAATTAAAGTTATGAATAGCTTCACATCAATTTAAGTTTTACTAACAGATTAGTTTTGGCACTAAAGTTGTGAACAAAATTTACTATTTTTAGAGACTTAAGGATTTTGGAATTATAGAAGAGGGACTGTGGACTGATATAATTTTATCCTTTTTAAGAAAAAAATTTTAAAACTTCAGGTTATTTTTTGTCATGTTTTTATCTTTTGTAGCATCATTGTGCTGAGCTTTATGAAAAATCCTAACAGTTTTGGAACAGAAAGCACCTTTCATTTCCATGATGTTTATGTGCTTATTTCTTCTAAGGAACTCTGATAATATCAGTATTTCTGAGATCTATGAATGTTGCATTTGGCTTCAGTTTCAGGATCTTGGGCTTCCCTGGTAGCTCAGCTGGTAAAGAATCCACCTGCAATGTAGGAGACCCTGGTTCGATTTCTGGTTTGGTAAGATCCCCTGGAGAAGGGATTGGCTACCAACTCCAGTATTCTTGGGCTTCCCTGGTGGCTCAGCTGGTAAAGATTCAGCCTTCAATGTGCAAGACCTGGGTTTGATCCATAGGTTGGGAAGATCCCCTGGAAAAGGGAAAGACTACCCTCTTCATTATTCTGGCCTGGATAAGTCCAGTCCATAGGGTTGAAAAAGGCGGACACGACTGAGCAACCTTCTCTTTCACTTTCAGTATCTTGGCTCAGGGTCATTTTCAAGGAGAGATACTAGAGAACTATAGCATTCAGTTAGAAGGATGCCAATACTTTGATATGTATTCTTAACAAAATCATAGCTTTATCTTTGAGTCATTTAAGAATAGCATAGTCTTCTATGAATTTCAGAATATTTTTATCAATTGTTAAATTTCACCAGTGGAGCAAGTGTTAATTTTAGTACTGATTTAAGAAAAATTTTCATTATTAACAGAATTTGATTTTTTTGATTATAAAAAATTATCTCAACTATGAAAGCTAGTGATAATTCATTAATGGCTTTTACTATATGAGAATATGATAATTTTATAATGAGTTCAGAGAAATTTTTCTTTTTTTTCAAACTGTAAAGGGAGAAGTTTTTGTCATATATTTTTGAGAAATATTGATTGTGAATATTTGACTAAATAAACTTTCAAAATAATGTACTTACATGTCAATTGAAGGGAAAAAAAGCAAGCAAATACAAAGATGCCTCGAATTTTATATAAGAATAAAAATTTTTATGTAGGATTGGAAATTCCTAAATAAAAACATTCAACAATGTTATGGAAAAATACCTGATATTTGTTGTAAAGGAATGGGAAAAACAATCTGCCCACCATATGGTTTACTTGCCTTTTTTCAGAAGTCTTAGAAATCATTCATTTGAAGATATTAATCTCTATGTCAGACTTTGCAGAATAAATTACTGTGCTGTGGACTATGTTATTATTTTTAAAAATTACTCATTCATATTTCTGTTTTTGTTCCAGTACCATAGTGTTTTGATGAATTTAGCTTTGTAGTATAGTCTGAAGTCAGGGAGTCTGATTCCTTCAGTTGTGTTTTTCTTTCTCAAAACCATCTTTGTTGTTCAGGGTCTTTAGTACTTCCATACAAATTGTAAAATTTTATGTTCTAATTCTGTGAATAATGCCATTGGTAATTTGATAAGGATCACATTGAATCTATAGCTTCCTTTGGGTAGTAAAGTCATTTTCACAATGTTGATTCTTCCAGTCCAAGAACATGGTATATCTATCTGTGTCATCTTAATTTCTTTATTCACTTAGGTCCAGTCACTCAGTCATGTCCGACTCTTTGCAACCCCGTGAATCACAGCACGCCAGGCCTCCTTGTCCATCGCCAACTCCAAGAGTTCACTCAGACTCACGTCCATTGAGTCAGTGATGCCATCCAGCCATCTCATCCTCTGTCGTCCCCTTCTCCTCCTGCCTCCAATCCCTTCCAGCATCAGAGTCTTTTCCAATGAGTCAACTCTTCGTGTGAGGTGCCAAAGTACAGGAGTTTCAGCTTCAGCATGATTCCTTCCAAAGAAATCCCAGGGTTGATCTCCTTCAGAATGGACTCGTTGGATCTCCTTACAGTCCAAGGGACTCTCAAGAGTCGTCTCCAACACCACAGTTCAAAAGCATCAGTTCTTTGGCGCTCAGCCTTCTTCACAGTCCAAC
>SJYA01000706.1:470417-493646 GCA_006410615.1 Neotragus moschatus
TTTCCACTGTTTCCCCATCTATTTGCCATGAAGTGATGGGACCAGATGCCATGATCTTCGTTTTCTGAATATTGAGCTTTCAGCCAACTTTTTCACTCTCCACTTTCACTTTCATCAAGAGGCTTTTTAGTAGCTCCATATTTTAGAAGAACTTTTCTTTCAGAGACACACGTGTATGTCTGCTCAGTCACTCAGTCCTGTCTGAGCCTTTGTGACCCCATGGACTGTAGCCGGCCAGGCTTCTCTGTCCATGGTTTTCTCCAGGCAAGGATACTGGAGTGGGTTGCCATTTCCTTCTCCAGGGAATCTTCCCAACTCAGAGATCAAACCCACATCTCCTGCATCAGCAAGCAGATTCTTTACCACTGAGTCACCTGGGAAGAGATGCATAGTGAAGTATTTATGAAAGAACTGCTATCCTATCTGATATTTGCCTCAACATAATCCCCCAATGGAGGAAAGTATTTGAGAATTAAGATGAAACAAGACTGATCACATGTTGACCGTCACTGAAGCTGAGCGATGGGACTGAGTGGTTTGCCATAATATCACCTCTAATTTGATAGATGTTCAGAAGTTTTACAAATAAACATGTTTTTAAGGACTTTTCTAGCAGTCAGTGGTTAGGACACCATGCTCTCACTGCCAAGGGCCTGGGTTCAATCTGTGGTTGGGGGACTAAGATCCTGCTGGCTGCACAGTGTAGCCAAAAAAATGTTTTTAATAAACATTATCCTTTCTCTGATATTTTCCTCTGTGATAAGTATGATAGTTCAATTTGAAACACCTTAAATGTATATTATGACTTCAATTCTATAAATTTAGACTGAATGAATTCTATAAATTCATTATGAAAAAAATTATGCTTTTTATGGCACTCCATCATTCTTAGTTGGTAAATTATGTACACACACACACACATAAGAGTCATATTACTTTTATTCTTAAAAGTAATGACATTGCTCCATCATCTGCTGTATGATATACTTGCAAGTGTGCAGCACACTGGGCTTCCTTGTGGCTCAGTCGTAAAGAATCCATCTGCAAAGAAAGAGACACAGGTTCAATCCCTGGGTTGGGAAGATCCCCTAGAGAAGGGAATGGCTACCCACTCCAGTGGCCTAGAGAATTCCATGGATTGTATAACCCATGGGGTTGCAAAGAGTCGGATTTTCACATAAATATATGATATAAAGATATTCTTACATAAGGGAAAGCAAGGAGATCAGTGCCCTGCAATCCCAGCCAAAGCCCGTTAACCATAAATTCTTTCACTTTCGAACTGTGCCTTCACCTTTTTGCTTCACTTCTAGACTCAACTTTGATGCTCTCTTTGGCACTTGACTCCATTTTTTTCCACAAACACTGAAGAAAACTCACAGAAACAGGACTACGGTAGGTGTTCCTTTGGGGGGTTTGCTCCTGTGAGGATGTGAAGAGCTCAAGACAGTGGTCAATGGGAATATGGTGAACATTCAAGCATGTAGGACACAGCAGACTGGATGAATGTGGGTATGACAACTGCGTTATCCACTCTTTTAAAGTTTTTTACTTGGAGGATAATTGCTTTACAATATTGTGTTGGTTTCTACCGTACTACAACGTGAATCAGCCACAGGTAGACACATGTCCCCTCCCTCTTGAGGGCATCCTTGGTGGCTCAGTTGGGACAGAAATCTGCCTGCAAAATGCAGGAGATCCAGGTTCAATCCTGGGAAATCCCCTGGAGAAGGGAATGGCACCCACTCCAGTATTCTTGCCTGGAAAATCCCCATGGATGGAAAAGCCTGGCGATCTACAGTCCATGGGGTTCCAAAGAGTCAAACATGTATGAGCAACTAACACTTTCAGTTCACTTTCTGCCTCTTGACCTTCCCTCTCACCCCACCCATCTCACCCCTCGCCAGTTTGCACTCTCTGTTTATGCAACCTCCCACCAGCTATCTGTTTACAAACGGTGGTGTAAGCATGTCAGTGCTGCTGTCGGAAGTCATCACACCCTCTCCTTCACTCACTGTGGCCACAAGTCTGTTCCCTACTCTGCAAATAGGCTCATCAGGACTATTTTTTGGCTTCCGTTTATATGCATTAATATATGATATTTTTCTCTTTGACTTACTACACTCTGCATAACAGACTCAGTTCATCCACTTCAGTTCAACACACTCAAATTCATTCCTTTTGATGGGGTTCAGCCACTCCTAACTGTCTTCACTCTCCTTCTCTCACACTCAAGGCTTCATTTACACCCAGTCAGTCATCCTATCGCCAATTCTGTGCTTCATGTCCCTTCTCATGTGTTTCCTATTTAGGAATAACTGTAGTCAAAGTTAGAGCCTGATGTTAAACAATAAAGATGTTCAGGCTGGATTTAGAAACGGCAGAGGAACCAGAGATCAAGTTGCCAACATCCGTTGGATTATCGAAAAAGCAAGAGAGTTACAGAAAAAATCTATTTCTCTTTCATTGACTATGTTAAAAAAAAAAACCTTTGACTGTGTGGATCACAATAAACTGTGGAAAATTCTTCAAGAGACAGTAACACCAGACCACCTTACCTGCCGCCTGAGAAATCTATAAGGAGGTCAAGAAGCAACAGTGGACATGGAACAATAGACTGGTTCCAAATTGGAAAAGGAGCATATCAAGGCTGTATATTGTCACTCTGCTTATTTAACTTATATGCAGAGCACATCATGTGAAGTGCCAGGCTGGATGAAGCACAAGCTGGAAAGAAGATTGCCAGGAGAAATGTCAATAACCTCAGATATGCAGATGACACCAGCCTTATGGCAGAAAGTGAAGAGGAACTAAAGAGCCTCTTGGTGAAAGTAAAAGAGGAGAGTGAAAAAGTAGGGTTAAAACTCTAACATTCAAAAAACGAAGATCATGGTATCTGGTCCCATCACTTCATGGCAATTAGACGGAGAAGCAATGGAAACATTGAGAGACTTTATTTTCTTGAGCTCAAAAATCACCGCAGATGATGACTGCAGCCATGAAATTAAAAGATGCTTGCTCCTTGGAAGGAAAGCTGTGACAAATCTAGACACCATATTAAAAAGCAGAAATATCACTTTGCTGACAAAGGTCAGTCTAGTCAAAGCTATAGTTTTTCCAGTAGTCATGTATGGATGTAAGAGTTGTACTATAAAGAAAGTTGAGTGTCAAAGAATTGCTTTTGAACTGTGTGGTGTTGGAGAAGACTCTTGAGAATCCCTTGGACTGCAAGGAGATCCAACCAGTCCATCCTAAAGGAAATCAGTCCTGAATATTCATTGGAAGGAATGATGCTGAAGCTGAAGCTCCAATATTGAGGCCACCTGAAGCAAAGAACTGACTCATTAGAAAAGACCCTGATGCTGGGAAAGATTGAAGGCAGGAGGAGAAGGGGATGACAGAGGATGAGATGGTTGGATGGCATCACCAATGCGATGGACATGAGTTTGAGAAAGCTCTGGGAGTTGGTGATGGACAGGGAAGCCTGGCGAGCTGCAGTCCATGGGGTCACAAAGAGTCGAACACAATTAAGCAACTGAACTGAAACAATAAAGAAAATAAAAGATGTTGATAACAATACAATCTGTATAGCAGCCACCTACACCACAGCTTTGAAACTATAAATACCATCAAATTATTTCAAAATGTGCAATTTTCCCTCAGCTGTTCCCTGATTCATTTAATGGTCCTTATCTTACACATTTAAATGCTGCCACTGGGGAAACAACGATCCTAGTGGGTAGCAAGGCACACTGTGGCTTTAAATGAAAACCAAAGGAGAAAGTCTTCAAGTTGAACTTAAATTTTGAGTATTTCATTGGCATCTTTAATAACTGTGCACTATAGATAGACTTCCTCGTTTCAAACAGATTAGTTCATTATGCAACTCTCATATTTATGAATGGGAGAAAGAAACTCATCATTCATTTAGCTCATCACCTGCTCCACTTTGCATACAATGTAGCCTACAGACCTGTGTGTGTGTTATTTTCACTTCTCCCCAGGTTGTAGGCAATTGCAGGAAACAAACTATCGGGATTCATCATGTAATCAATATCTTGTCCATGAAAACCTCAGCATCTCTCTACGCAGCCTTAGAACATTTCATCACTGTCACCAGCCGGGTGTAATCCTAGAGAGCACAGTGTATTCCTCAATAAATACTTTATGCTTCTTTTTAGACAGTTATTTCTATTACCTCTAAAATACCTANAAAGCTCTGGGAGTTGGTGATGGACAGGGAAGCCTGGCGAGCTGCAGTCCATGGGGTCACAAAGAGTCGAACACAATTAAGCAACTGAACTGAAACAATAAAGAAAATAAAAGATGTTGATAACAATACAATCTGTATAGCAGCCACCTACACCACAGCTTTGAAACTATAAATACCATCAAATTATTTCAAAATGTGCAATTTTCCCTCAGCTGTTCCCTGATTCATTTAATGGTCCTTATCTTACACATTTAAATGCTGCCACTGGGGAAACAACGATCCTAGTGGGTAGCAAGGCACACTGTGGCTTTAAATGAAAACCAAAGGAGAAAGTCTTCAAGTTGAACTTAAATTTTGAGTATTTCATTGGCATCTTTAATAACTGTGCACTATAGATAGACTTCCTCGTTTCAAACAGATTAGTTCATTATGCAACTCTCATATTTATGAATGGGAGAAAGAAACTCATCATTCATTTAGCTCATCACCTGCTCCACTTTGCATACAATGTAGCCTACAGACCTGTGTGTGTGTTATTTTCACTTCTCCCCAGGTTGTAGGCAATTGCAGGAAACAAACTATCGGGATTCATCATGTAATCAATATCTTGTCCATGAAAACCTCAGCATCTCTCTACGCAGCCTTAGAACATTTCATCACTGTCACCAGCCGGGTGTAATCCTAGAGAGCACAGTGTATTCCTCAATAAATACTTTATGCTTCTTTTTAGACAGTTACTTCTATTACCTCTAAAATACCTAGAATGTAGTTTCTTTACTATTCTTTCCTTTTGAAGCCATTGGTACGGCATTTATCCCCTGCCTTAGCATGAAATTGATTTTGCAATTCTTGGTTTAACATATAAATATAGGGAAATGTTTATCTTGCCTTGACACCAGTTTCCAAAGTGCTCCGCAGTGGTTTTGTCTTGTGAAAATTGTCTGAACAGCGTCTGAATTCTTAAGAGCTTCCCAGAGGAGTTCCCATAATGGCTGTGTTATTTAAGAGTATCTTGTCGCATTCATTTTTAAAAGTAGAGTGATGGATATCGAAAGAAAGAATCTAATACTTTCACCCATGTTTTCCTAAATGCCTATCAGATGCAAGCAAGTAAATAAACCTGAAACCACCCAAAGTAAAAGTAATATTAAACTTAACTTGCCCCTTGCTTTCAAATAATGCAATTGTAACAGGAACAAAGAGGTTGGGTTTTTTTTTTTTTCTTTTTCATTGCATATCTACTTCCCCAGATCAGAGCTCTCAGAGTAGGTTCAGTCTGGGATTAACAATTCCCAGAGCAATGCTAAGTGACTTCTAGCTATTTATGATTTATTTTGAATTTTTATTTATAATAAGAAAAAAGCAGCAAATATTTACACTTTATTTCTCAACTTCTAATAAAAAAAATCCACATCATTATTTCACCCGACAATTATTTGAAGGCAAATCAACTAAAATAACTGATGTCCCTCTCAGCTGTTCCTCTTGATGGACCCATTTGCCCAACACTAAGGACCTGGAGAAGATACAAAGCAGCTGACTCATTAAGCTGGAAACATATTGTCCATACAGCAGGACAGGATGGTAATTTATTGTATGCAGCCAGGAAAGACATGCCTTACAACTCTGATTTGCAGCTTTTAACCGGGAAACTTCATAGCAAACCCAATACTGCTTTCCTTTGTTTCCCTTCAAATCCAAAAGAAAGCAATACCTACTTTGCTACAAAACAGAGCAGGCAATATTTTATATTGCCATAGTCAGTTACGTGTAGCCATGTAACCTTCCCAGCTATTAGAGCCTTCACATCTCCCTGTGCTAATGTTGCCAACACAATACAGAAGCCGCTTCAAAGCATCTTTGCAGTGAGAGAAAGAGAAGGCAGCTGGCACTGCTCGGAAACCGAGCCGAGATGACCAGATGCCTCATTTATAAAACTGGGACGACACTCGTCAGGGGAACATCATCGGGGGTTTTGTGAAGGTCCATCTCCAGCTATTTCCTTTTGTCAGGTAAATACTTGTTTACTGAACAAAGAAAAGGGAAAAAAAACTCTGAAAGAGTCTGTTGAGAGGAGCAGGGGAAACAAAACAAAAACCAAAAAATCCACCTTTAGTTAAAATGCTCTACGAATAAATATCCACATTCAAACCAGCGTTGTGCTCCAATGTACAGGTTTGACAGAGTTCCATCAACGGGGTAGATTGAGGGACATATGAATTCCTCAGTCTCACCTTCAAAGCCCATTGCTGTTTTTGTTCAGTCAATCAGTGGTGTCTGACTCTGCGACCCCATGGAGAGCCATCCCTATCCCTCACCTTCTCCCAGAGTTAGCTCAGACTCATGTCCATTAAATTGATGATGCCATCCAATCATTAGATCTTGGTTATAACAAAATATTCACTATAGGAAGGATGCCACACAAGTGTAAAAACCACAGATTTTCAATTGTTAGTGATGACCAATCATTTCCTGGATCATTCTGAATTTAGGCTCCTTCTGCTGTAGCTTGTGAACCGTGATAAGTCCTGATAACACCAGAACATCAACTTCTGAAAGGGTGGAGATGGGGTAACTCAGACTGAAATATGCAAACTGCAGGCATGAGCCTGGAGATGAAGGTAGGGATCCCCTGTGGACAACGGACACAACATATTCGTTTTATTTAATAAAACAATTCGCCCTGTTTTCTAGACTGTTTCAACTTTTCATTAGTTTTGTAGATGGCTGTTTTCAAGCACCACCTCATCTAACATCATCTTTGATTTTCACAAACTTGGGAGAACGTTAAGTACATAGCCGTATGTCCACTTCAAAGAAGAGGAAAATTGAGATTCAAGGAAGTTCTGTGCCTTACTGAGACAAGATCACACAACTTAAGAGCAAAGGAATTGGCCCCAGAATTCTGCTCTTCTAACCCTTAGGTGTTTTCAAACTGAACTGGAGAAGACTCTTGAGAGTCCCTTGGACTGCAAGGAGATCAAACCAGGCAATCCTAGAGGAAATCAACCCTGAATGTTCACTGGAAGGACTGATGCTGAAGCTGAAGCTCTAGTACTGAGGTCACCTGACGTGAGGAGCTGACTCATTGGAAAAGACCCTGATGCTGGAGGAAACTGAAGGCAGGAGGAAAAGAGGGCAACAGAGGATGAGATGCCTGGATGGCATCACTGACTCGATGGAAGTTTGAGCCAACTTTGGGAGTTGGTGAAGGACAGGGAAGCCTGGTGTGCTGCAGTCCATGGGGTCGCAAAGAGTCAGGCACAACTTAGCGACTGAACAACAACCCTTAGATGGATGCACTTTTTTCTCACTTTTTGCAAATGGATTTGGGGCAACACCAAATATTAGGATTACTAGTCTATAATCTTCTAGGGTATCCTGTTTCACATTTTCCCAGGGGAAAGCCAGGGAAATGCTGCCTAGGTATGTATAAACTGGATGGAACAGGCTTTTCACAGAATAGTTCCCAGCTATTTACTTTTTTCTTTTCGTATCACTTTTTTCTTGCAGACAAAACCCTTGGTCTTTAGAAAGAAGGAAAAGTAAAATATTCATCATAAATCATACTAAAAGCTCTATTTTAAATGGAAATACCTCATGTGGTTGTGTTTAAACTGTGCAATATATTCACATTCAGAAGTCTAGTTGAGGAATTAATTCTCAAACATAAGATAGATTCACAAACAGGGACCGAAATAGAGAAGCTTTTATTTAGCCCTCAGTTTGAAAGTTTTCACAAGATATGATGAAAAAGCCAAGAAAAAGTCATGGTCTGAGTGTGAGAGACTTTCATCATGTAACGATGGAGATGCACATTTTTGTTTTTGCACAGAGCTTGTGGACAGTGTCTCAGCGAACACATCAAAGCTTCCCCAACAGACTGTTCTTTTGACAATGCTACTGTTATTCTGTGGATGTCAAGCAAAAGGAATATGAACATAACACTGAAACTGGTTGTGGTCCTGCTTACCCGGTCAGGATTCCCTGCAAACAAAGCCAGCTCTTAACTTGATAACCAGCGAATCTTTTAAAGAATTGCCTTTGTTCCTCTGTCTTATGTTTGTGCGGCCTTAAGTGAAACGGTCTATCCTTCGTGTAAATACCGAACACAGTGTCCAAGACACATGTATGATGCTCAGTCGCTGTAGTCATGTCCGACTCTCTGCAGCCCCGTGGACCATAGCCCACCAGGCTCCTCTGTGTGTGGAATTCTCCAGCCAAGAATCCTGGAGTGGGTTGCCACTTCCTTCTCCAGGAAATGTCCAAGATATGTAATGCAAATATGATCCATTCACAGTGTAGGAAAGTATGGAAACATGACGGCAAGCCTACACCATAACACAGAATGCCAGGCCTGTACACCCCTGACTGTGAGCATACCTGCTACCAGACCTGATCCTGAACAAGAAAGGTATCACATTTGATAAGCAGTATTGCTCAAATAAATTTCATCCAGCTATAGAATCTGATGATCTGGGCTAGTTCTACTCAGCTGCCTTAACAAATACTGTCTTTCTCACTGTTCCGTGGACATGCCCCTGAATTGGAGTTAACTACATGTGGACATATATTTCAGCACTTGTAACATTCATCAGTCTAATTTAGAATTTGCTGATATAAATGCAGGAGGATATGAGTAGCATGAACAAATTCAACACTCTCTTAGCAGGTGTGACATTTTTGTTGTTGTTCGGTCACTAAATCGTATCTGACTCTTTGAGATCCCATGGACTGTAGAACACCAGGCTTCCCTGTCTTTCACTATCTTCTGGAGTTTGCTCAAACTCATGTCCTTTGAGTCAGTGATACCATTCAACCATCTCATGCTCTGTTGCCCCCTTCTCTTCCTGCCCTTAATCTTTCACAGCATCAGGGTCTTTTCCAATGAGTCAGCTCTTCACATCACGTGGCCAAAGTATTGGAGCTTCAGTTTCAACATCAGTCCTTCCAAAGAAACTTCAGGGTTGATTTCCCTTAGAGTTGACTGGTTTGATCCCTTCACTTTCCAAGGGACTCTCAAGACCTTCCCAAGGTCTTCTCTGGCACCGCAGTTCAAAAGAATCAATTCTTCAGTGCTCAGCCCTCTTTATGGTCCAATTCTCACACATCCATAAATGACTACTGGAAAAACCATAGGTTTGACTCTACTGACCTTTGTTGGCAAAGCGATGTCTCTGCTTTTTAATACACTGTCTAGGTTTGTCATAGCTTTTCTTTCAAGGAGTAAGTATCTTTTAATTTCAGTCTATAAAGTAGGATGTGAACATTTTCATTTCATAATGGAAAGTGGATGCACCCTTGAATCCCCATGGAATGAGCTGATTTGAGAGTTGGTTGATATGACATTATCAGAATTATCACATACATGACACCCACCACCCTTCAGATAAGCACAATTTTATTCCATCTCAATAAACTTCTTTATTTTTAATTGTTTGTTCATCTATTTACACTTTCTACCTTTTTTTCTGCCTTTTTGTTTCTGTTTTATTTTTATTTTTTTTAGGCCATGCCATGAGGTGATGCGGGATCTTAGTTCCCCTACCTGGGATCGAACTTGTGTCCCCTGCTTCGGGAGTGTGGATTCTTAACCAGTGGACTGCCAAGACAGTCCCTCACTAAACTTCCTATATCCACATTTTTATCAGTATCCTTTTCTTCATCTAAACACTCCAAATATTTCTAAGCAGAAATCACAATTGCCTCCATGTCTCTATCAGCCGTTTCTTACACTCCTCAATTTGATCTTGGGAGACTAAGGAATCTTTCCCCATCTCTCTTTTTCCAAACATAAAATGATTCGATTTCTAATCTTTGCTGAACCACAATGGTAAAATGACACAGGAAAAAATTTCCTCAGCAGTACTTACATTTCTGATTACGAGCTAGCATAATTCTGAGGTGGAGTCAGAGATCCCCAAAACAGGCTATATCATTGGAGGTCCAGACACACTGCAAGGCATGTAAGTCTCTTGACCTCTACTGAAGCGCTCTCTCCCTCTCCCAAGTCAGGGAGGTCTTACACCCTCTTGTGCAGAAATCAGAGGGGCAGAATCTGTCCCTTGACATGTAGGCAAATCCACGTACACTTCTTTTAATTTAGATGTAGTTGACGTGCAACATTATATTAGTTTCAAGCATACAAAATAATGACTCAGCATTTGCATACACCACAGAAAACCAGCTCAATAAGTCTGGTCAACAGCCAGCACCTCACATAGGTAGACAATTCTTTTCTTGTGATGATCTACTCTGCTAGCAACTTTCAAATATGCAATACAATGGTATTAACTATAGTCACCATGCTGTACTTTACAGCCTCATGACATATTTATTGTACAGCTGGAAGTTTGCATTTTTCAATCCCCTTCACCCCTTTCATCCATCCTGCCCACCCCACCTCCATCACCCACCCATCTGTTCTCTATATCCGTGGAAGTACACTTTCTCAGCTTAAACAAGGGCAGGGGGCGGCTAACGGCTTTCGCCTAGTGATGACTTTTACCATATCCTCTCCCTTCAAACTAAATCCTAACTTGTAGTACTCTGGTCAAATAGATACCACAGCCAAAATGCGGAGAGGAAAGACCAGACTCATTCCTGAATTTTCAGTTTTCTGACACTTATTCCCTGGAATTTGAGAATTTTTAAAGATAATCTCTAGTGTGTCTGATTTTTCTCTTAATGTATAACAACAAGAAAATTACAACTGTATTTTACTCTCCAAAACCTATCCCCATCCCCTTGGGTCTCAAAAAATATTTTATTTTTATTTTTTATTTACTTCTAATTTTATTTTTTAATTGGTGAAAACTGCTTTACAATTTTGTGTTGGTTTCTGCCATATAACAATGCAAATCAATCATACATATATATATATAATTATGATTGATTTGAGATATATATATTGCAAATATATATTTGATAAATGTATATTATATATATTTGATATATATAATATACAGATGACATATAATCTACGTATTATATATATGATAATATATAGTTGATATATATAATTATGACTGACTGCATATATATAGTCGGAAATGGCAACCCACTCCAGTAATCTTGCCTGGAAAATCCCATGGACAGAGGAGCCTGGTGTGGCTACAGTCCATGAGGTTGCAATGAGTTACACATGCATGTGTGTGTGTGTGTGCACACTCAGTCATGTCCAACTGTTTGTGACCTCATGAATATATATATATCCCTTCCTTCAAAAAGCCTTTTTTCTCAAGGATACTACTTCTACTATTTATTGCAAAAATCTATTTTGAAACTTAAAAACCAATCATATCTTTCCCTTTATGTTTCTGTAGTACCACTATTCAGGGGGCAGTAAATAGAGAATGAATTCATGACTGCCTGACTGGATAAGATAAAGAGCGGTAGGAAATACTGATTTTTAAACATCCCTTAAGAGGTGACAATATGATGCCCTCACATCCTCATGTATCGTGACTGTGTAAAACATTATTTATTAAATAATCACAATCTATGATTCTGGAAGATCGTATCTCACCGAAGAAGTTTAACAGATGTGGTTTTATCTTTTTTTCCAAGCAAACAAGTCACCTGATCCCCACTCCATAATGGAAATGCTTATCATCCTCAGACCAACCCCCGCCCTCATAAAAACTGCCTGAGATTCACTGCAGTGAAGTCTCAGCCGTGTGTCCAAACACCAGTAAAAGGATCTGATACCTAAGAAGCTGAATGCTACAACTGTTTCTCCTTGCCACGCAGAGTGGTTGCCATGGGTGACCCTACACCACGTGATGCAGGATGCTTTTCTGCTGATTTCAGGATGCCCTTTCTGGTCCACATCCCAGGACAAGCCACAGTGACAGGGCCCAGGCTGGATGCTGAAACTGCAGTTTATTTAACTTCACACTCTCATGCTCAGCTAGTGTTTCCCCTAACGGACTCACTGTACTAACGTGACTGAATTGAGAAACCTTCCCAACGTGAGTTGTGGATTTTACTCCTTGGACTCTTGAGTTTGGGTCACCAGCCTAGAATCACAGTTTTCTCAAGGAAGCTATATTTGGAAAAAATAAGTTAAAAAAAATTTTTAATGTAGATCTCATTCCCCTTCTGCCACCAGACCTCAGTTAACATGCTGATGGCTCTCCCAGTTGACCTTAGAGAAGAGTTTGGTACCTAACCTCCCTAAAGAATGCAGGCTTCCCAGTGTAAAGTGATCCACTCCAGGAAGTGACTAGCTTCACACAGTTGAGGTCCCAACAGAAATGGCAGTCCAATAAAGTCACCAAAAGTCAGAGTGAAATCCCAGGAAAATGGCTGCTAAGCTGAGAACTTTTAGGTAACCTGGAGACGTGCCTTAGGAACAGCTTCAATGTGAAAGGACCACTTGATCCCATTACATAAGCATNACACCAGGCTTCCCTGTCTTTCACTATCTTCTGGAGTTTGCTCAAACTCATGTCCTTTGAGTCAGTGATACCATTCAACCATCTCATGCTCTGTTGCCCCCTTCTCTTCCTGCCCTTAATCTTTCACAGCATCAGGGTCTTTTCCAATGAGTCAGCTCTTCACATCACGTGGCCAAAGTATTGGAGCTTCAGTTTCAACATCAGTCCTTCCAAAGAAACTTCAGGGTTGATTTCCCTTAGAGTTGACTGGTTTGATCCCTTCACTTTCCAAGGGACTCTCAAGACCTTCCCAAGGTCTTCTCTGGCACCGCAGTTCAAAAGAATCAATTCTTCAGTGCTCAGCCCTCTTTATGGTCCAATTCTCACACATCCATAAATGACTACTGGAAAAACCATAGGTTTGACTCTACTGACCTTTGTTGGCAAAGCGATGTCTCTGCTTTTTAATACACTGTCTAGGTTTGTCATAGCTTTTCTTTCAAGGAGTAAGTATCTTTTAATTTCAGTCTATAAAGTAGGATGTGAACATTTTCATTTCATAATGGAAAGTGGATGCACCCTTGAATCCCCATGGAATGAGCTGATTTGAGAGTTGGTTGATATGACATTATCAGAATTATCACATACATGACACCCACCACCCTTCAGATAAGCACAATTTTATTCCATCTCAATAAACTTCTTTATTTTTAATTGTTTGTTCATCTATTTACACTTTCTACCTTTTTTTCTGCCTTTTTGTTTCTGTTTTATTTTTATTTTTTTTAGGCCATGCCATGAGGTGATGCGGGATCTTAGTTCCCCTACCTGGGATCGAACTTGTGTCCCCTGCTTCGGGAGTGTGGATTCTTAACCAGTGGACTGCCAAGACAGTCCCTCACTAAACTTCCTATATCCACATTTTTATCAGTATCCTTTTCTTCATCTAAACACTCCAAATATTTCTAAGCAGAAATCACAATTGCCTCCATGTCTCTATCAGCCGTTTCTTACACTCCTCAATTTGATCTTGGGAGACTAAGGAATCTTTCCCCATCTCTCTTTTTCCAAACATAAAATGATTCGATTTCTAATCTTTGCTGAACCACAATGGTAAAATGACACAGGAAAAAATTTCCTCAGCAGTACTTACATTTCTGATTACGAGCTAGCATAATTCTGAGGTGGAGTCAGAGATCCCCAAAACAGGCTATATCATTGGAGGTCCAGACACACTGCAAGGCATGTAAGTCTCTTGACCTCTACTGAAGCGCTCTCTCCCTCTCCCAAGTCAGGGAGGTCTTACACCCTCTTGTGCAGAAATCAGAGGGGCAGAATCTGTCCCTTGACATGTAGGCAAATCCACGTACACTTCTTTTAATTTAGATGTAGTTGACGTGCAACATTATATTAGTTTCAAGCATACAAAATAATGACTCAGCATTTGCATACACCACAGAAAACCAGCTCAATAAGTCTGGTCAACAGCCAGCACCTCACATAGGTAGACAATTCTTTTCTTGTGATGATCTACTCTGCTAGCAACTTTCAAATATGCAATACAATGGTATTAACTATAGTCACCATGCTGTACTTTACAGCCTCATGACATATTTATTGTACAGCTGGAAGTTTGCATTTTTCAATCCCCTTCACCCCTTTCATCCATCCTGCCCACCCCACCTCCATCACCCACCCATCTGTTCTCTATATCCGTGGAAGTACACTTTCTCAGCTTAAACAAGGGCAGGGGGCGGCTAACGGCTTTCGCCTAGTGATGACTTTTACCATATCCTCTCCCTTCAAACTAAATCCTAACTTGTAGTACTCTGGTCAAATAGATACCACAGCCAAAATGCGGAGAGGAAAGACCAGACTCATTCCTGAATTTTCAGTTTTCTGACACTTATTCCCTGGAATTTGAGAATTTTTAAAGATAATCTCTAGTGTGTCTGATTTTTCTCTTAATGTATAACAACAAGAAAATTACAACTGTATTTTACTCTCCAAAACCTATCCCCATCCCCTTGGGTCTCAAAAAATATTTTATTTTTATTTTTTATTTACTTCTAATTTTATTTTTTAATTGGTGAAAACTGCTTTACAATTTTGTGTTGGTTTCTGCCATATAACAATGCAAATCAATCATACATATATATATATAATTATGATTGATTTGAGATATATATATTGCAAATATATATTTGATAAATGTATATTATATATATTTGATATATATAATATACAGATGACATATAATCTACGTATTATATATATGATAATATATAGTTGATATATATAATTATGACTGACTGCATATATATAGTCGGAAATGGCAACCCACTCCAGTAATCTTGCCTGGAAAATCCCATGGACAGAGGAGCCTGGTGTGGCTACAGTCCATGAGGTTGCAATGAGTTACACATGCATGTGTGTGTGTGTGTGCACACTCAGTCATGTCCAACTGTTTGTGACCTCATGAATATATATATATCCCTTCCTTCAAAAAGCCTTTTTTCTCAAGGATACTACTTCTACTATTTATTGCAAAAATCTATTTTGAAACTTAAAAACCAATCATATCTTTCCCTTTATGTTTCTGTAGTACCACTATTCAGGGGGCAGTAAATAGAGAATGAATTCATGACTGCCTGACTGGATAAGATAAAGAGCGGTAGGAAATACTGATTTTTAAACATCCCTTAAGAGGTGACAATATGATGCCCTCACATCCTCATGTATCGTGACTGTGTAAAACATTATTTATTAAATAATCACAATCTATGATTCTGGAAGATCGTATCTCACCGAAGAAGTTTAACAGATGTGGTTTTATCTTTTTTTCCAAGCAAACAAGTCACCTGATCCCCACTCCATAATGGAAATGCTTATCATCCTCAGACCAACCCCCGCCCTCATAAAAACTGCCTGAGATTCACTGCAGTGAAGTCTCAGCCGTGTGTCCAAACACCAGTAAAAGGATCTGATACCTAAGAAGCTGAATGCTACAACTGTTTCTCCTTGCCACGCAGAGTGGTTGCCATGGGTGACCCTACACCACGTGATGCAGGATGCTTTTCTGCTGATTTCAGGATGCCCTTTCTGGTCCACATCCCAGGACAAGCCACAGTGACAGGGCCCAGGCTGGATGCTGAAACTGCAGTTTATTTAACTTCACACTCTCATGCTCAGCTAGTGTTTCCCCTAACGGACTCACTGTACTAACGTGACTGAATTGAGAAACCTTCCCAACGTGAGTTGTGGATTTTACTCCTTGGACTCTTGAGTTTGGGTCACCAGCCTAGAATCACAGTTTTCTCAAGGAAGCTATATTTGGAAAAAATAAGTTAAAAAAAATTTTTAATGTAGATCTCATTCCCCTTCTGCCACCAGACCTCAGTTAACATGCTGATGGCTCTCCCAGTTGACCTTAGAGAAGAGTTTGGTACCTAACCTCCCTAAAGAATGCAGGCTTCCCAGTGTAAAGTGATCCACTCCAGGAAGTGACTAGCTTCACACAGTTGAGGTCCCAACAGAAATGGCAGTCCAATAAAGTCACCAAAAGTCAGAGTGAAATCCCAGGAAAATGGCTGCTAAGCTGAGAACTTTTAGGTAACCTGGAGACGTGCCTTAGGAACAGCTTCAATGTGAAAGGACCACTTGATCCCATTACATAAGCATAGGATGAAGAAAGTTAGGGACAAGTTACAAGGTTTAAAACAAATCTGCAAAAAAAGATATGTGAGTCTGCTATATGAGTACATACCATCATGTAAATAGTCACCCATCAACGTCCTCAGGGAAAATAATAACATATCAAATGAGTAGCTGAGAACCCTGCTTTATTTTTCTATCTGAAACATTCTATTTCTGTTTTTTTGTAGTTACAGGACTGGTTAGGTAGTTTAGTCACTCAGTCATGTCTGACTCTTTGAGACCCCATGNAAAATCTGCAAAAAAAGATATATGAGTCTGCTATATGAGTACATATCATCATGTAAATAGTCACCCATCAACGTCCTCAGGGAAAATAATAACTTATATCAAATGAGTAGCTGAGAACCCTGCTTTATTTTTCTATCTGAAACAGTCTATTTCTATTTTTTTGTAGTTACAGGACTGGTTAGGTAGTTTAGTCACTCAGTCATGTCTGACTCTTTGAGACCCCATGGACTGTGGCCCAGCAGGCTCCTCTGTCCATGGGATTCTCCAGGCAAGAATGCTGGAGTGGGTTACCATTCCCTTCTCCAGGGCAGCTTCCCAATCCAGAGTTGAACCTGTATCTCCTGCATCCCAGGCAGATTCTTTACCCACTGAGCTATCAAGGAAGCTGATTAGAGGACTAGGTAGGGTTTTTTATTTTATATCAGAGTATAGTTAATTAAATGATACATGCACCCCAATGTTCATTGCAGTGCTGTTTACAATAGCCGAGATATGGAAACATCCTAAATGTTCATCCACAGAAAATAAGTAGATAAAGAAGATGCCATACATGTATATAATGGAATATGACTGGGTTATTAAAAAGAATGAAATAAAGCCATTTGCAGTCACATGGATAGAACTGGAGATCATCATACTAAATGAAGTCAGAGGAAGATATCATATGATATTGCTTATACATGGGATCTTTAAAAAACTATAAAAATGACCTTATTTACAAAACAGAAACAGATGGTTACCAGGGGCAAGGACAGATTGGGAGTTTCAGATTAACCTATACACAATATATTTATAAAATAGATAACCAACAAGGACCTACTATATAGCACAGGGAACTCTGTTCACTGCTCTTTTATAAGCTAAACTGAAAAAGAATTTGAGAAAAAGTAGTGTGCAGGGTGTGTGTGTGTGTGTATGCATGCATACTAAGTTGCTTCAGTCATGTCCACCTCTTTGTGACCCTATGAACCATAGCTCACCAGGCTCCTCTGTCCATGGGATTTTCCAGGCAATAACACTGGAGTGGGTTGCCATACCATTCTCCAGGGGATATAATTATAGGTAGATAAAAAAGGTCAGTTTTCATTCCAATCCCAAAGAAAGGCAATGCCAAAGAATGCTCAGACTACTGCACAATTGCATTCATCTCACATGCTAGCAAAGTAATGCTCAAAATTCTCCAAGACAGGCTTCAACAGCAAATGAACCATGAATCTCCAGATGTTCAAGCTAGATTTAGAAAAGGCAGAGGAATCAGAGATCAAATTGCCAACATCCATTGGATCTTAGAGAAAGCAAAAGAGTTCCAGAAAAACATCTACTTCTGCTTTATTGACTACGCCAAAGCCTTTGACTGTGTAGATCACAACAAACTGGAAAATTCTTCAAGAGATGGGAATACCAGACCACCTGACATGCCTCCTGAGAAATCTGTATGCAGGTCAAAAAGCAACAGTTAGAACTGGACATAGAACAACAGATGGTTCCAAATAGGGAAAGAAATATATCAAAGTTGTATATTGTCAATCTGCTTATTTAACTTACATGCAGAATGTATCATGCGAAATGCCAAGGTGGATGAAGCACAAGCTGGCCAAGCATCAAGACTGCCAGGAGAAATATCAATAACCTAAGATACACAGATGACACCATACTTATGGCAGAAAGCAAAGAGGAACTAAAGAGCCTCTTGATGAAAGTGAAAGAGGAAAATGAAAAAGGAGGCTTAAAACTCAACATTGAGAAAACTAAGATCATGGCATCTGGTCCCACCACTTCATGGCAAATAGATGAGGAAACAATGGAAACAGTAAGAGACTTTATTTGGGGGGCTCCAAAATCACTGCAGATGGTGACTGCAGCCATGAAATTAAAAGAGGCTTGCTCCTTGGAAGAAAAGCTATGACCAACCTAGACAGCATATTAAAAAGCAGAGACATTACTCTGCCAACAAAGGTCCATCTAGTCAAAGCTATAGTTTCTCCAGTAGTAATATAAGGATGTGAGAGTTGGTTTATAAAGAAAGCTGAGTGCCGAAGAATTGATGCTTTTGAACTGTGGTGTTGGAGAAGACTCGAGAGTCCCTTGGACTCCAAGGAGATCCAACCAGTCCCCCTTAAAGGAAATCAGTTCTGAATATTCATTGGGAGGATGAATGCTTAAGCTGAAACTCCAATACTTTGGCCACCTGATGCGAAGAACCGACTCACTGGAAAAAACCTTGATGTTGGGAAAGATTAAAGGCGGGAAGAGAAGGGGACGACAGAGGATGAGATGGTTGGATGGCATCACCAACTCAGTGAACATGAGTTTGAGCAAGCTCTGGGAGTTGGTGATGAACAGGGAGGCCTGTAGTACTGCAGTCCATGGGTCGCAAAGAGTCAGACATGACTGAGTGACTGAACTGACTGAATGAGATAGATAGAGATAGAGACACACACACACACATAAGTGATTATACATATAATCACTTATATATATATATATATATATATATGAATCACTTTGCTATACACTTGAAACTGGAACATTCTTTTTCTGAAATGAGTTCTAGCCTCATGCCCATGAGCCCCAGAAAATTTGCCTGTTTCCCCAGAGCCACTGGTGATTTTCCGAGGCCAAGATGTGCACACGTGCACTGAAGCCCCCGCCTCTTCTTCATGAAAACCCACACGGGTGGCATCATCAGGGCTGCATCATAAGCCAACACCACAGGCAAACTGCTTTTCTAGGTAGTGTTTTTCCAACTAGAGGGACTCAATTTTCAGGACAAGTAACACACTAAACAAGTACTTGATATGGTGAAAAAATAATATCTGAAGCAACTGGAAAAGAGGAAGAGGCTTTGCTCCAACTGGACCCTTTCAGTAGTCTTCCTCCTTCCCAGAGTGCGATCAAACCCAAGAATTACCAAATAGGCAAGGCTGCAGAGAAGTGTTTCATGATGGAGATGCATGAAAGCTTGAAGCCACATCCTAGAAGGAGAATGCATGACCAGGTGAACCACTCAAGGTCACAAGAGAAAAATGCTTGAAGCCTGGACTTCTAGGAAGGAAATGAGTTGTTTAAAAAAACCTGGTAATGCTTCTGTGTTGACCACCTTTAGAAATACTGTTCAGCCTCATGCTCTATAGGACAAGCGCCCATATGAATGCACTCTCTGGACCTGTTACCCAGTCCCTGCATGTAGCAGGGACACAAGGGTGGAGAAGAAATAACTTGCATTTGGTCACCTTCTGACCTCTATTATGCATAATGCCATTTAGCCACAAACATGACTTTTGTTTAAAAAGAATAAAGAGCTATACAGAGCATATAATTGGAAGAGAAAAAAAATCATAAACAAAAACAGCTGCCAAATTCTATAGCCCGGGAGGAAAATATGGTTTGGGCCTCTTCATATTTCCATAGCACTCATCTCACAGGGACTATTCAACTGGAGGAACTTTGTCCCTGGTGTGTTAGCACGAAACTCTCTCACTCAGCCTGGATTTCTTTGAAAGTTTTGCCTCTAGTTATTTTGGCACAAGTTGAGAAAGGAAGAGCTATAACCTTTATTTATGCCTTGATTTCAGCCANCATATTTCCATAGCACTCATCTCACAGGGACTATTCAACTGGAGGAACTTTGTCCCTGGTGTGTTAGCACGAAACTCTCTCACTCAGCCTGGATTTCTTTGAAAGTTTTGCCTCTAGTTATTTTGGCACAAGTTGAGAAAGGAAGAGCTATAACCTTTATTTATGCCTTGATTTCAGCCATCTAAACGCAACCTTTACATCTTAAATATTAAATACATTAACCGGTCTCTGGAAACAGGCAAGAGCGAATATTTAGACTTTAAAAAAAAAGATATGCAAATCCACTCAGTTCTGCTTCATCTCTGAACTTAGGACACTCAAACAGTCCTTCCTTTATCTGGCACCATACGTGGCTTCTCTCCGAGGGTTTTTTCATACGCACACCCAGGACATGTTGGGGCTCTTCTATTATGTCAGGGAGCTGTGCAGGTTTTCTTCAGATCACCCCACGCCCACTCTCACAGCAGTCACATAAATAAACAACCCCAGCCTCGCTGGCAAACGGTGGCAGCTGTGTCAGCGGAACTGCTTGAAGCGCATTCTCTCTTCTCGAGGAAACAAATCATGATTAGAAAGTAGAGGCAGGGCTGGTGAAGACACCTTTCGAGTCAGGCTCCAACGTGCATGAAGGTTTGACTGGCTCGGTCCCCACGTGGTTGCCCGCAGACCCCTCGGTTCTGTTTCTATTGCCAAGCTTTCACCCTGGTCTCCCTTTCTCTCTCTGTTGTTTCACCTTCAAAAGCGGAAATCCTTTGTCTCTAAAAACCCAAGTCAAAATAAAGTTTTAGTAGGAGAAACAGGATAGCCAAACTAATCCTAACAAAGGGGTCTTTAAGAAGAAACCACAAAGTCTGCTGAAGAAGCTGTTATGACCAGGAGCTGAATGTATTTTGTACTAAGTGACACAGACCTGTTTAAAGACNAAGAAAGAAAGAAAAAGAAAAACACCTGGCTAAGGAGATAAAGTTTAGTTTCACAATACAACAAATAAACCCCAAACATGTGTAAAGATGTATTATCTCATTAGCAATCAGGATAGTCTGTATTAAAACCACAATATGATTTCATACTTAACAAAACGACAAATTTAAAATTGAGATAACAGCCAAGTGTTGGCACTCCTACTACTTCTGGAAGTATATATCATTATTTGCACATGCTCTACCCTACACTACAAAGATTCCAATCCCATGTAATGTACATTAACAGAGAAACTCCAGAATATGATAACCAGGAGAAATGTATAAAGATGCTTATAATAACTAACAATGGGACCCATCCAAATGTCCAGCAACATTAAGATGAAAATATACATTAGCGTGTATTCATACAAGGGAACATTCATACAGTAGCGAAAAAAAGAAATTACAGCTACAAGTATTGCCCTAACTGAATAACAACAAAGTTTAGCCTAAGAAGCAAGACACAAAAAAATACCTACAATCCTTTTTCATTCATGTAAAATTCAAAACCCGACAAAATTAAAACATTTTGGGCATAGGTGGTAAAGATTACGAAGGAAGGAAACAGAATACTCAACATGATTCAGATGGTTACTTTAAGTCCCTAAAGTAAAAGAATGATCTGAGAGGTGCACGTAGGGGGGTTTGGAGATATGGTTAGTAATGCTCTATTCTTCTTAACGCTCTGACGAGCTGCTTTCCACCTGTTGGCTTTATTCTTTAAGCCGTATATGCACCGACCTCTGCCATACCCTTAATTAAAACAACAAAACACTTTTAATCTCTAACGTCTACAGAGTCGAAGTTTGAGGTTTTTAATACTTCCAGCAAGTCTGGCTGAGCAGGTCCCAGGCTATTTCTCTGTCTACCACACTGAAAATGATGGATAAAACAAGAGCGCGAGCGCAAAGCAGGAGAGCAATTTTAAAACTACGCAGCTGAAAGAGTAGGCGCTGCGTTGGCTGATAACTTCAGCAACCGGACAAATAGGAATAACAACAAACGTTCCAAAATTTTTTCAACGGCTGAAGAATTGAGGCTAAGGGCACGCTGGTTACCTCCCTCTATCACTACTGCTGTTTTAGTCCTTCATTATCACTACCACTCGTTCACTCATATGCATAACCACCACTTTCTCCCACCTCATCCTTCATTCTGCCAACGATTTCCAAACACCGCCGCGAGTTTAAGGCCCTGAAGCGCCCTCCTCAATTTCTTAATCCTCATATTTTTACAGAACACGCATTCAGCAACATCTCTACTCTGGAGGCTTTCAGCAGAAGCAATAAATTAGGAACACGTGGCTGTCACCATACAGGCCGGTCAGTCCTCGAGTCTGGTCAACAACCCCCCAAATCGGGAATTACAGGTACACAAACTCACAGAACAAGCCCAAGGCGGCGTTACACGTGCCTAGCCAGCGAAAGCAAAAAAAAAGAAAAAAATCAACTCAAAACCCACAAACTCCAAGCTTCGGTTTTTAGACAACCTCACCTCGATTCTCCGACGTCGTCTTCGAGCTACGAAGCTCACTTTTCCCCGACACTGTACTCGGCCCATTCTGCTTAGAAGACGCCATCTTCAAGCTGCTTCCGGTACTACCGGAAGAGAAACCTCCGTAAATCCTCTCGGCTGTAATCCGCGTACTCAAATTGAGTTCCCCCGAACTCAGAGCTCCGCGCAGTCTCTGCGCGTGCGCACGCTAGAGCCCGCGTATTTGCATAAACTTCTGCTCTGCTCCCGCGTAGCCAAGCGAGAGCTGGAGACTGCTTTGACCTGGCGCGGGTAACCACGGAGTTCTATTGCGTGTTGGGAATTGTCAGAGAAGGTTTTGAATCCTTCGTTTTCTCATGCACTCAGGCACGCGAAAAGCAAGACTCCAAGCTTTAGCTAGAGTGCAGCTTGAATCTCAGTGCTATCGCTCGTTCACTCATTCGGTAAATACTTATATGACTGTCCAGTATGTGCCAGGCATTGGGAGATGGTACAGATATGAGAATATATGAGCCTTGACAGCAAGGAGTGACCGTAATAGATAGCATTTATTGTTAGACTATTTTGTCGGAGGGTATTTATTTAACATTTCTAATCCTTGAAACAAAGACGAAGTTAAAGCAAAGCTCTTTAAGATTGATTTTTTTTTTTTTTT
>SJYA01000706.1:495510-532114 GCA_006410615.1 Neotragus moschatus
TGGAGGTTGACGGGGGCGGGGCTGGGTGGGGGAGGACTCCTGCGCGGATTCTCTACTGCTGAGAGGCTCGGAAAATGACAAATGCCTATCTACCCCAACACGGTATTCGCGGCTGATGTCACGATGTCTTTTCTATGACTCTATACTGCTAGGAACCTAAAAGTTCTTACACACGACAAAGATGATACTTCTTTGGTTACATTGTCTTATTGCTATCCATTTTTAAATTTATCTGCAGCACAAATAGAGAAAGCATTTGACAGGTTGGATTTCTCACATTAAGGAAATGAGGAACGTTTATCGGACGTCCGGCCTCCTGTATCTTCTATAAACGATACTCGTTTATAAGGTATAGGTATAAATCAATTACCTGGGGACAGAAAATCAAAAGACATTTGATTATGTAAAGATTTCTGCTTTAATCTTGTGTGTTTTCTAAATGACAGGCACTGATCTTTAAACAAGCCCCTGTGTCCTGTCTTCCAAAGTAAACTGGCTCACAAGTTAATGATTGGGAAATGTGAAGATGTCAAAACAAAGAAAAGCTGTTGGGCTAGAAAACTGGTTACAGCTTAGGCTATAATCCTGCCACGTAAGGAGTCACCATGGCTCACAGGTCCCTGAAAGATATAAAGGCCTGATCCACATTCCTAAGTTGTTTTTACAGGAAGCAGACCCCCTCTAAATGAAAACTGCTGACCATAAGAACATAGACCCTGCACTGGTTGAAAGGAGGAAGCTGATGATGCTTGAAACTTTACCTTGATGCCAGCCAGTCCCAGAATTGCCCAGGAGCTGGTCATGCCCTGCTCGGTAAACACTGAAAATGCTCCCTACCCCCTACAGGGTGGCTCACACAGTATTGAGGGCATCAGCCCGCTGTGGCCCCCTTTGCCTGGCAAAGCAATAAAAGCTACTCTTCTACTTCACCCAAACTCTCTCTGCTTTTCTGTTTGGAACCAATGAACAGAGGCCAAGTTTTAGCAACAATTTCATATACTCTTAACAATTTATTGAAAAAAAAAAAGACAATCCCTAAAATAGAACAAATAACAGGTGAAAGTCACAAAGTGAGAAGGTTCCTAGAAGCTCTATGAAGCAGGGTTTTGAGAGCCTTACTTTAAGGAACTCCAATCACTAATAAGTGAAGAGCTAGACTTCACATCCAGGCAGTCTGAATTTTAATAGCTCCAGAAAGGCCACCATCCCCAAAGGGTTAGTTGTTGCAAATGTGTTGGCAGGAGGGCTGGGTCTTCAGCCTCAGAGTCTTTGGACTTGGACCGCAGCATCAACTGTTCCAGCCTGCTGGCCCACCCTGCCCCAAAGCCCACATTTTGGACCTTCCAGGCTTCCATAATCACCTAAGTAGTAATATATTTTGTGTCTCTGGAGAACCCTCATACAGCAATTTACAGTAGAGCAAATCCGAACGGCTGATAAACATTACACTTAACTGCTCTCTGAAAAGCACAGAGACATAACAAGGAAATCACGTTTCACCCTTCACGTTGGTTAAAAATACATGTGTAATATTTTTAAATGATAATCTCTTGAAGAAAAGAGCACTCTCATATATTGTTTTGATGGAAATGTAAACTGTTACGCTCTTTTTGCAAAGCAGTCTATCAATATGAAATACACACATTCTTCCACTCCTAGGAAACTGTCAGCTAGAAAGAAGGCACCATTCCATTAGGATGCAAGAACAATTGTGCTGACGGCTGCCCTGTATAGAACTAGTTCCGTGAAAGGTACCTGGGAGCCACACTAACTAGTTTGCCATCTACTGGCTGTACAGCCTTAGGAAAGTTTCTTAATCTACTTCTGTTCAGTTTCCTGTAATGGCGAGAATAATCTTAATTTAGTGACTTGATACAGATAAAGTGCTTGCAAAAAAATGCTTTGTCTGTGGGACACAACAGGTGTTAGCTGTTATTTTTTATAGTAACAAGTAAATTCATCTTGACTATCAATTAGGGATATAGTTAAATATATTGTTACATGAAGTGTTGTCTTCATAACTGTGAGCTATTATGCAACCATTCATAAGAATTAATTAAATCTATATGGACAGATTACCTAGAGGCTTTGAAGGATAAATGCCAGATGCAGAAAGATGGGATAATTATATATATGGAATAATTATTATAATTATATATACATGCCTGTAATTATCCCACTTTTATGAAGCAAACCATTCATTTAATAAGTATTGAGTATCTATAATGCTGCAGACACTGTTTTAAATATTTGGTTCTGTTCTATGTTCTGCACATAATAATAATTATGTGTGTTTGTAGGTGATTATACAATGAGAAAAGGTTTGGAAGGATATACATTAAACTTTCAAGGCTGGCTACTCTAGGGATGAAGGTGATTAGAAAAAAATAAAGTAGGCAAAAAGGCTTTAAAAAACAGACGACCGTAATAAGACAGCAGGCATATGAATCTATTTATGTAAAACTGTCTGTCTGTATGCTCCTGTGCGATGAGAAAGTCTATGGAAACCCAGTCACCAAAATGTTGACTGTTGCCTCTTCATAGAGAGACATTTCAAAGGCTGGCAACTTAAATAACAAAACAGTTGTAAATCAGACACGATATGTATCATTTTAACTTCCTTAGAAATCTGGATATAAATATGTACTCAGATCTGCAGTGTGATTTCCAGAAACCGCACAAATAGCACTAAAAGTGGGAGGAAAAATGCTCTCTCCGGAGTTCTTGGCGCTAGCAGGGGCGAAGTCCTGCAGACAGAGCTGTTTGGTTGAGATTTCTCCCCTCCTTGGCCTGTTAAGCAACTTAGACCCACCAGGCAGCCATCTCCCTACAGAGGATGACTTTGCCAGCTCTCATCCTGCTCATTTATTTTCCCATGAAAAGCAAGGTGGCCTCAACTCTCCTTTGGAATGAAAGGCCTTAATTCCCACAAAATTAACCCAGAGGGTGGTGGGCAGAGAAGTCAGGATGTGGCTTAACAATATCACAGCTGTGCTTATTTTAAAAAGAAAAAGTGGGCAAATAAGTGTTATTTTCCATTTAACATTCTACACTCATTTATCAGAGATAACGTTTTTTTCCACAGTGATCTTCTGTGGCTTTTTTCACTAATTTTTTTAAAAAAATAAGCAATCGAGAAGGGTTTCCTACATACAAAGGGTTGGCACGTTTTTATTTTCTAACACAGATAGAATGCTTTCTATTTCTGTCAACCTCATAGACAGGTTTAAAATCTGAAATCAACATTTATCAACATGAATGACAGTAATAATAACCATGACTATAAAAATAAGGCCTCTTCTAGCTCCAAATGATTGCATATTAAAAAAGGATCTCATGATAACTGTTAAAAAAAAAAAAATGAAGCCCAGCTGTAAACTAATCATGTTATTACCCTATCTTTTACAAAGTGATGTCAATAAAAATGAGGTATTCTGGATGAAAGCCTAGGAAACCTGGGGTCCATGGCTGTGCATGCGTTCTCAGTCCTGTCTGACCCTTTGTGACGCCATGGACTGTAGCCCACCAGGCTCGTCTGTCCATGACATTTTCCAGGTAAGAATACTGGAGTGTGTTGCCATTTTCCACACCAGGGGATCTTCCCAGCTCAGGCACTGAACTCCTGTACCTGCAGGCACATTCTTTACTGTTGCACCACCTGGGAATCCAGAAGAGGGACCAATTTTGAGAAACATTCGGCCAGTCCTGGAACACTTTCTGCAGTGCAGCAGGATGTCTCACGTGTCAGGCTGCAGGGAAATAGCCTTTGCAGGATTTCCACCTCTTCCTGCAAGGCCATGCTTAGCAAACTCTCTGGGTAAGGAGTTGTGGTTTACTGCTGGGGCTGCTAACAAGTTTGGATCCTGAGTAGGCATTTACTCAACCTCTGATTCTTTTATTGTGAAGTAAAAAATTTGAGTTAGATTGCTATTTCTTTTTCGGCTGCATCGCACAGCCCCTACAGCCCGCAGGATCTTGGTTTCCTGACCAGAGATTGAACCCCACCCCCTACAGTGGTAGCTCAGAGTCTTAACCACCAAGGAATCTCAGACTACTGTTTCTTGAACCTTAGCCAATTTCAGAATCACATGGAGGGGTGCGTGCATGCTCAGTCGCTCAGCTGTGTCCTGTTCTTTGTGACTCTGTGGAGTGTAGCCCACCAGGCCCCTCTATCCGTGGGATTTTCTAGGCAAGAATAGTGGAGTGGGTTGCCATTTCCTTCTCCAGGAATCTTCCCGACCCAGGGACTGAACCTGTGTCTTCTGTGTCTCCTGCATTGGCAAGTGGGTTCTTTACCACTGAGCCAGCTGAGAAGCCCATTTACAGTAGATAATTGGGGTCTAAAGACAAGCATTATTAGTCTCTTCAAACCCCAGGCCCACCAGACATCAATATTTCACTGGGAATCTAATCTAGACTTTCCCACTGTTTCCAGAGCAATCTTCCCGCTTTCTCTTCCTGATTGTTTTTGTTGATAAGCAACAGCTTTTGATTTAATTTTCAGTTATAATATTCTTCTCTCTAAAGGAAAGTTGGAGCACATTTCACAATATGAGGTTCCACCATAGCCACAGAAGGCTTTTTAATGCATGCGTGAATATTCAAGATCTGCTCAGTGGTGTGTGAATGTATTGGTACTACTGAGAATTATTATTTTATGCAGATAGAACAAGCAAACTAGTCTTTTATTTGTTTACATGACACTTGGGGGGATATTTGAACTTTTCCAAGGAGCAATTTCTAGTCATTTTTTAAATGTATAAGCCTCTTCCAGCCTTCAGATAGTGGTAACCACAGATGGCCCACAATGAAATGAACTTTCAGGTGAAGTATTTTAAACATCAGATGGGTTTTTATTTAAACAAGTCATTTCATGGTGTTAATAAGATGGTGACATTGCTTCTCTGCTGTTTCAAATTCTCTAATTGAAGAGTCTAGCTTACCTGACACACTTCGAGTCATGGAAACTCAGACTTCATCACTATACTTGCCTTTAATCATCTAATAGAGATCTACTCTCTTGTTTTACCAGTCCCTTTACTAATGTGATGAAATCTACAGGTCTTTTCCCCAGAAAAGTGCATGTATTTGGGTACACATAACTTTTTAGCTACAATTTGATGGGATGTTCACATGCCTGTTACACTCTTCACAGAACCACAGGAGGATCGGGTTATTAGGTTAAGGACGCTTGCTTTAAAGCAGCATGGGAGGAGTGTCTCAGAAGCCTGGATCTGGGGACTTCCTTGGTGGTCTGGTGGTTAAAATCCACCTTTCAACTCAGGGGGCGCAAGTTTGAGACATGGTCATGGAACTGAGATCCCCCATACCATGGAGCAGCTAAGCCCATGTGGTGCAACTGCTGAGCCCTTGCACTCAGAAACCCACACACCAAAACTAAAGAGAAGCCTGCACACCACAGCGAAGGTCCTGAGTGCTGCCTGGGAGGCACTAAGACCCAACATGGCCAAAGAAAGAAAGAAGCCGGGATCCGATCTTACCAGCTCTCCAGTTCCCTAGTCTTAAAAGCTCCCTAGGAGGGGCATGGGGTTAGAGGGGCCCCTTTACTTTAAATAGGCAATACCTTCCACAGTTATACTTTTAGGACACCTTAGTACACTTGTATATAGGTATAAGGTATACTTTACAACATTCCTTTGACTGCAGGTCATAGGGACTCAAAGTAACAAATGAAAAAAAACATTTATTGCCATACCTACCTGGAAACTGGATCTAAGACCTCAGCAGTGCCATGGAGACATTCATGCTCTTCTCAGTCATGATCTGGAAATGTCTCTCTCATACTCCTACCTTCCCCCTTCCCCCAAGCCACCTGCCTTGTGTTCAGCACCCCCACAGATACACAGGGGAGGAACTGAAAGCTCCAGCCCTGTATCAGCCTCCTAAGAGAGATTGGAAGCACATCTTCTCTGTTCGGTTCAGTTCATTTGCTCAGTTGTGTCTGACTCTTTGTGACCCCATGGCCTGCAGCACGCCAGGCTTCCCTGTCCATCACCAAATCCTGGAGCTTACTCAAACTCATGTCCATCGAGTCAATGATGCCATCCAACCATCTCATCCTTTGTGATGCCCTTCTCTTTCCACCTTCAATCTTTCCCAGCATCAGGGTCTTTACCAATGAGTTAGTTCTTTGCATCAGGTGGCCAAAGTACTGGAGCTTCAGTTTCAGCATCAATCCTTCCAGTGAATATTCAGGACTGATTCCCTTTAGGATGGAGTGGTTGGATCTCCTTGTAGCCACAGGGTACTCAACTTTCTTTATAGTACAACTCTCATATCCATACATGGCTACCGGAAAAATCATACCTTTGACTAGACAGACCTTTGTTGGTAATGTCTCTGCTTTTTAATATGCTGCCTAAGTTGGTCATAGCTTTTCTTCCAAGGAGCAAGCGTCTTTTCATTTCGTGGCTGCGGTCACCATCTGCAGTGATTTTGGAGCCAAAAAAATTAAAGTCTATGTTTCCATTGTTTCCCCATCTATTTGCCATGAAGTGATGGGATCGGATGTCTTGATCTTAGTTTTCTGAATGTTGAGTTTTAAGCAGTTTTTCACTCTCCTAGTGTAGGCCAACTCTCCAGTGAGCGCCGCTCTGGTTGACAGTGGGATCGCAGCCTCCTAAGAGACCCTGAGCCAGCACCCAGCTAAGCTGCTCACAAATTCCTGATCCCCAAAGAAACTATGTTTGTTGTTTCCAACGGCTAATTTGGGGGGAGGTAATTTTTTTGCATTATACAACTAGAACAATATTGCAGCAAGTCTAAGCATTCATCAAAACAGCACGTTTTGATGGCCAGTGAGCATGAAACTTTCTCCCAGGAGGAATGGTTTTCTTTGATTCTTGCCACTAGAGGGCAAAATAGTCACAAACTATGGCTTCAGGAAAGAACTGAAACACTGTTTCTCTTTCCAGGGAGCCACCTAAGTCAGACAAGCAAAAAACCTTAGAGATCATCTGGGTCAGTTCTGTTCGGTCACAGAGGAGGATTCTAATGACTAGAGATTAATTGACTGGTCCAAGGTTACACAGACTCAGCTGCATGTAACATGCGACCAGGTAACTTAATCAATTCTGTTGTTTTTTAAAATCACTACATACAGGAAAAGAAAGGTTTTTTTAAATTCTTTTCTATTTAAACCAACCTATTAATCCCCTAAGACCAAAAAAAGTATGATTCAGTGTCTATTATGAGCCATCTACCATACATTATGTGCTACATGTATGCTTTTCATTTAATCTGCACAACAAACCTTTAAAACTTACACTTATCAGTACATGAGGGACAATACTTTTCAAGGACATATAGCTAGAAAGAAGCAAAACAAATCTGAATCTGATACAATTTTAATCTGATAAAATTATGACAATAATTTTGGCAGGGGGTAAGAGGCAACTCTTTGATTATATCAGAAATTTGTTGCTTCTGGAAATGTTTTAGTATGTTAAGGTACTTGGTGAAGTGAGTGAAAGTTGCTCAGTCATGTCCGACTCTTTGCAAACCCATGCAGGCGCATGGAATTCTCTAGGCCAGAGTACTGGAGTAGGTAGCCTTTCCCTTCTCCTGGGGATCTTCCCAACCCAGGTATCAAAGCCAGGTCTCCCGTGTTGCAGGCAGATTCTTTACCAGCTGGGCCACAAGGGAAGCTCTAAGACACTTAAGTGGTTGCCATATAGCATTAAAGAGAAAAGAATAGTTTTGATGATGCTCCACTATTTCCCTGAGGGCACACACACCCTCTTGCTCTCCTCTCTCTCTCTCCTCTCTTGCCTCTTCCCTTCTTTCTATCTGACCAGCTCTGTGAGCTTGGTAATCTTCCAGGGCCTCATTTTGTTGGGCCTCTTTCATTTCCAAGATGAGAGTGCACCTACCGCCTTCACACTCCCAACAGGGATGCTGTGGTGATTCATGAGGGAGTCTTTACAAATCTCATTTGATTTTGCAGAAGACGGTTGTTTAATAAAGCTGAAGAATCATTAAAGGTAATTCGTCCTATTTTAAGGCAGATGGAGAGGTGTCTGGCAGCAGGGACTTGGAGCTGTCGCCACACCAAAGCGATGAAGTGATGTTAGTGTGTAGCTGCGTCAGGTGAGAAGCAAGGAGAGTGTAACGTCTGCCCAACTCACACGCTGCCCTGGTCATCATCCCTGTAGGCCACATTCTGATGCACAGTCGTGACAGTCACAAGGCAGCCGGGCCACCCTGGAAGAACCACCTGGGTGCTCTGATAGAATCTGGTCTCCAAGGCGCGCCCCCATCGAGGGCCTCACACCTTACAGATGCACGCCATTCCTCACACCAGGGGACTGAGCCTCTTTCTCCTCCCCTTGAATCTGGACCGGCCCCGTGACTGACTTAGACCAGACTGGCTACTAATACCAGGTCAAGGCTTCAGGAGGATGGGCGCTTCTGCTTCCTCTCTCTTGGAAGAGAGCTGCAGCGTGGGGAGTCCAGCTGCCTTGGGACCATGTCACTAGGAGGAAGCCTGAGCTGGCCAAGTGGAGAGACAGAGAGAGAGAGGCGCCGGTCAGCTCTCAGGTGTTCCAAGCGTCATGGCTGGTTCTGTAGATGTGAGGAGTAAAGAAGCAACCTTAACATTTCAGCTCTAGAAGCACCCCACTCCAGTATCTTGCCTGGAGAATCCCATGGAGGGAGGAGCCTGGTGGGCTACAGTCCATGGGGTCGCAAAGAGTCAGACACGACTGAGCGAATTCACTTCACTTCACTTCAGACAACGTGAAACGAAAGAACTGTCCACCCCAGGAATAGGAGAATTAATACACAGTTGGTATTGAGGACTCATCATGTTCTCAAGATGTTTGTTATCCAGCAATAGATATTTGAAATACCTTTCACCGCTTAAAATAGGGTCATATACCTTTTGACCCTCTCTCTTTGCCAAAGGAAATCGAATAGTCCTTCAGAGAAACGAGATGAGAAAAAAAGTTACAGTTTGATAAAATGGGGTACACTAATTTCTTTTTAGAGGATACAGTTTTTAGCCTCATAAAAGTTCTGATAAAATAGAGCATTCCTTCCTTCCTTCATACTCACTGAATCCTTGTTGAGTAAATTTATTGTCTGTAGTGCATCTGGTACAATTCTGGGTGTGGAGTACTTAGTGCTAAATGAGACACAGTGCTAACACCCTGACTAGAGAAGAGAAACAACCACTGCAAAAGGTTATTGCAGCATTTGAGAAAAGGTAAAGTGATAGCATCATTATAATCTTTCCAAGGGTCTCTTCCTTATGTATCTGTAATAAATGAAAGAGAGAGAGAGAAAGGGAAAGAAAGGAAGCAAGTGTTCCCCCATGAGTTTCTAACACAGTTTAATTGTCTGCACACTGATCTGCAGTTTCTTGATATACAATTCAGCATCTTCCCATTTTAGACTTCACGTCCATACCTTTGCTAACACTGAAGCAGATCTGATAAGGAAATTTTTTTTTTTTTTTTTTTTTTGCTAGCTTATCACTTTGGGGAACGTGAAGGTGGAATGTGCCAGCCTTGATGGAATAGGCCACTGTGAGGCCCACGGCCTGGGGCCCGGGCTGGTCTCTTAACACAGTCTCTGAGTGATGGTCACTTCTGCGCTCAAAGAAAATAAGTCTGAGTTAGGAAAGAAATGAGCTAGATATTTGAGAGTCCTGAATTTCTTGGGGGCTTAACTGACTGATTTTCTTCTGAAGGAAGGGCATTATTCATTAGAGAATTCAAGTGAAGAAACGATTCTTCTTTTACGCACGACGTGGCTCCCTGTGCCAGCCTGTGAGTCTATTGCCAGGCACTTCCTTATTCTTTTAAAAGGCTTCCCAGGAGGCTCTAGTGGTAAAGAATACCGGAGTGTGTTGCTATTCCCTTCTCCGAGGGAATCTTCCTAACCAAGGGACCAAACCCAGGGTCTCCTGCATTGCACGCAGAGCTGAGCCACTAGGGAAGGCCACAGTGTAGAAGTGAAGGAAACTAGACAGATGTTTGCAGTTAAATGTTACCTGTGGGAAGTCTGAGTGCTGTGGTAATATACTACGGGAGTGCTCCCACTTCTTCCAAGTAGTAGAGTAGAAAAGGACACCAGTGACCCTCATCTGGGTATCCCGGTACAAATAATTTCATCGGATTCTATTTCCTCAGGTGAACATAAGAGGGCACGGGCTAAATGAATTCTCAAGGTTGCTTCCAGGGATAAGGTGTTAGAATTCTATTCAGATCTCTTCAGTATCAGTGGTGCATTCATATTCATTTTTCTGGAAGGATAACTTGAGAAATTCTAGGGAACTAAGTACAAACAACAGTGACGCCTTTGGTCATCACTAGGGCGGCAACAACGAAGCTCCACGGGCCCTGTGGAGCCCAGTGTGGTCTTACTGTCTGTTCGCCACAGGCCCCCTTTTCTGCATGTGTACCAAGCCAGGTGGGGATACTATACTCTTCTGGTTCATAGTGAGCTGTTACACATCCCAAAGGTGCCACCTCAAAAGGTTGTGCCCTATCATTTTCTCCCTGAAGTAACCAAGTGGATTACCAAGAAGATAATTACCAAATTATCTTCTTAGGCCTTTCATTACCAAAATAAGTGATGAGTCACACAAACAAACAGAGACATAGAAACCACCCCTAGTTTTTCCCTAGTTTCCAAGGTAAATATGCAAATGACTTCCATAGTCAATGTCATTGCAAGGCTCTTCCAATACCTTTTCCAACCCTTCCCTCTTGTTTTAACTACTACTGAGACTAGGAAACAAATGTGTTCAACTCCCAGCCTTTCTCTCAGCTGAGAGTAGCTATGTAGCTCAGTAATGGCTTATGAAATGTAGATGGAAGCCCCTGGGGTGGAGGAGGGCTTTTTATTGCTTTGTTTTCCCCTATTCTTGAAACAAGCCTATGACGGCAGGAAGTACAGCAGCCATCATGATACCATGAGAATGGAAGTTATCACTAAGGTTGATGGAGTAGAAAGAGAAAATTTTAGTTGTTTGAAGATGTTTTAGAGATGCTGCCTCAGCCTTGGACCATCTGCAGTAAAATTGATATTTTAACTGTTTATTGGATTCTTGTTTTTCACAGATGAATATCATCCTAACTTACTAATAATGCTGATTATGTCCGGAAGGGTCACATATAGTAATATCAGAGTGGCCTGGCTACCAGGAGCCTGAAATGGGTCAGAACATGCCTGCCTGTGTTTGAGTGGAGCAAAGCATCCAGGTTCTTTATAGTGCTTTGTCTTTTAAGTACGAGATTTTAATCAATAAACACTGGAATATCTGAATTGAATGGAAACAAAGCTACTAGCTCCAACCTATCTCAGCAAGAAGATAAAGTTCCTTTCAATTTTGCGAAGTCCAGAGTGACCACTCTGAATGGTCATGCTGTGCCCCATTTTTTTTTTTTAGTAGAAAACAATTTCTTTTTTATTTATTTTTTTCATCTCAGGTGTACATGAGTCCCCAATCTTGAACCCCCCTCCCACCTCCCACTCCACATCAACTCTCTGGATCGCTGTGCCCCATTTGAAAGAAGAGTCTGAGCCTGAAAATATGTGTTTTTAAAAATGCAAGGCTGCCACAAGCTGCATCTTATGGGCCATGCTGAACACAAGTTTCCACTCTGGAGAAGACATTTCACAAGTATTTAAACATCTGAGGAATATGAGCAGTTCCTTGTGTCCTATTAAACAAAAAACGTTTTGAAAATATCTTCACCCTAGGCTCTTGAGTCAGACTACCTGTGTCAAATCCGTGTTTAAATTCTCATTGGTGATGTGATTTTTGGATAAGTAGTGGAACTTTAGTAATGCCAGTTTCCCTATTTGTATAAAGGAGTAATAACAGCAATTACCTCCTAAGACTTGTACATACTGTACAGTGAACAAAATGCTTGTGTTCCTCCAAAATTCATATGTTGAAATTCCATTCCCAAACGTGACAGTATTAGCAGATGGGAAGACGTGAAGCCTTTATGTGTAGAATTGTTATTGTTGCTTAGTTGGTAAGTCATGTACAATTCTTTTGTGACCCCATGAACTGTAGCCCTCCAGGCTTCCTTGTTCATAGGATTTCCCAGGCAAGAATACTGGAGTGGGTTGCCATTTCCTTTTCCAGGGGATCTTTCCGACCCAGGGATCAAACTCACCAATGTCTCCTGCACTGGCAGGCATATTCTTTATCACTGACTCACTTGGGAAGCCCATGGGTAGGAGTAGCAACCTCATAAAAGGGACCCCAGAGAGAGGTTTATTAACCTCTTTCCATCAAATGAGGATTCAAGAAGACAGCCATCTGCAGCCTGGAAAAGGATCCTCACCAGAACCCTACCTATGTTGGCATCCCATTCTTGGTCTTCCAAGCTTCCAGAACTTCAGTAAATAAATTCCTGTTGTTTATAAACCACCCAGTCTACTGTACTTTGTTGTAACAGCACAAACTGGCAAAGAAACATTGGATAGAGGTTAATTTCCAAGTATCATATATTATTATAATTGTCAGGATAGAGGCTAACTTTGCAGGTTTGTCTGTCTCATTTTAGATCGCTATACAATTTCTTTTCATGTGTTTAAGGTATATCCGTCTTTATGGGTATGTGGTCATTGGTAATATTTTTTCATAGATGAAATATAAGCCCTCTACCCTTGTTGAAGTTATTGGAACTCTTTGGAGTCAAGAAATATTTTGTCCGGTGTCAAACATGATGTTTGGCACATAGTAGGCCTGTAACAAACATTTCTTAAATAATCAACTAGGATTGCTAGGAAAGAAGATAAGAGGAATAGGCAACTTTTTATCGTATTGCATTTCTGAAGGGCCAAATACAAGAGCTGTCGTTAAAGCATCAAGCCCCCAATGTCTTCGTGGAATAATTTCTGAGTTCCCAGAGCTTGTTTTCAGCTATAGTATTGTTAGCATTATGCTGCTGCTGCTAAATCGCTTCAGTCGTGTCCAACTCTGTGCGACCCCATAGGCAGCAGCCCACCAGGCTCCCCCATCCCTGGGATTCTCCAGGCAAGAACACTGGAGTGGGTTGCCATTGCCCTCTCCAATGCATGAAAGTGAAAAGTGAAAGTGAAGTCACTCAGTCGTGTCTGACTCCTAGCGACCCAATGGACTGCAGCCCACCAGACTCCTCTGTCCATGGGATTCACCAGACAAGAGTACTGGAGTGGTTTGCCATTAGCATTATGAGAACGTCTCAAATTATCTGGTATCTCTTTGTTATTTATTTATTAGTGTTGTTTAGTTTGTTCAAGAGGGATAGCAGTGATATGGGAATTAACTTTAAGCCACTGAATTATTCATTAAAATCTAATATTCTCAAGTGAGGGAAAACAGAACAAGAAACAAATATCATCAACTCTCAATAGGCTATTTTTGGGTTTCTATTGACACGACACATAGAACCTAGGCACCTTGTTAACAATAGATTAATACTTTAGACAACAATAATATAAACAGAAACTTAAAAATAAACCAAAAATCATAAAAACATTATTTGATGAACCACAGGCCTTCTATGGAATGATTAGGTGACAGTTGTCTGGTATTCATTATTCATGAACACAGTCTATAATTATGGATGAAAATAGAAACTGGTAAGAGAAGTGAGCTCAACCATTGACCCTAATACCATAGGCATGCTGGGGTCAGCCAGACATTCTTGCAAAGAGACAATAAGATGATGGTTTCAGATTCTGTTACTATAGAGCTGGAAGACTAAAGAAATGCCTGAAGATACTGAGTTGCAATTTTCTGAGCTTCAGGTTAAATAAAAATCTGATGCAGGGGGCTTCCCTCGTGGCTCAGTGGTAAAGAGTCTGCCTGCCAATGTAGGAGACATGGGTTCAATCTCTGATCTCGGAAGATCCCACATGTGTGGAGCAACTAAATCCTGCGTCACAACTGTTGAGCCTGTGCTCTCGAGCCCGGGAGCCACAAATACTGAGCCCACATGCTGCTGCTGAAGCCTGTGCACCCTAGAGCCCACGCTCCGCAAAAAAAGGAGACCGGGCAGTGAGAAGGCCACACGCTGCAGCTATAGAGTAGCCCCTGCTCTCCGCAGCTTGAGAAAGTTCATGCAGCAGAAAAGGCCCAGCACAGTCACAAATAAATAACCAACTAAAATTATTGTTGAAAATGTTGATGTCTGCCAGTTTGTTGACACAGAACATACTCTTAGGTATTCTCTACATTCTTCAGTTCAGCTCAGTCGCTTAGTTGTGTCCGACTCTTTGCCATCCCATGGACTGCAGCACACCAGGCCTCCCTGTCCATCACCAACTCCCGGAGTTTATTCAAATTCATGTCCATCGAGTCAGTGATGCCATCCAACCATCTCATCCTCTGTCGTCCCCTTCTCCTGCCCTCAATCTTTCCCGGCATCAGGGTCTTTTCCAATGAGTCAGTTCTTTGAATCAGGTTACAAAAGTACTGGAGTTTCAGCTTCAGCATCAGTCCTTCCAATTCAGAACTGATCTCCTTTAGGATGGACTGGTTGGATCTCCTTGCAGTCCAAGGGACTCTTCAAGAGTCTTCTCCAATACCACAGTTCAAAAGCATCAATTCTTCAGTGCTCAGCTTTCTTTATAGTCCAGTTCTCATATCCATACATGACCACTGGAAAAATCATAGCTTTGAATAGATGGACGTTTGCTGGCAAAGTAATGTCTCTGCTTTTTAATATGCTGTATAGCTATACATTCTTAATTACATTAATTTTGTTTGGTTACAAGTTTTAAAATAACCTCCAGGAGTCACAGCCTACACTAGATAATTAATTTCCCTTTCATATAAAGGAATTCAGAGCGAAACAGTCCTGGATTGGAGTAGACATCCTTGATAAACAGTTTTATCTCCAAGGCTGGGAAGAAACTCATGCACTTTACACAGAATTCTGGCAGATTTGAGAGATCACATGTGATGGCTTTTGTATGTTTTGATTAAAATGAACTATGTGGCTTTTAGCTAATTCCAAAATTCACATTCACCCTTAAAATAACCAAATTTTGTCACAATTTAGACTATCTTTTAAAAGTAATACAAAAATGTTAAAAAAAAAAAAAAAGTGAAAGTGGTAGTTTTTCAGTCATGTCTTTTGTCCCCATGGACATAGCCCGTCAGCAGGTAAGAATGCTGGAGTGGGTAGCTATTCCCTTCTCCAGGGGATCTTCCTGACCCAGGGATTGAACCTGAGGCTCCTACATTGCAGACAGATTCATCATCTGAGCCATCAAGGAAGCCCTTAAATAACAAAACTGTCACAAGTTAGAATATTTTTTTCAAAGTAATAGAGAATGCTACATCAATTTAAAGAAAGTGTAACAGATATTAATATAAAACAAAAGCAATTACAAAAATATGTTCAGTGTGTGTGTTCCAGGATCACTAAATTGGAATAGACAAAGACATTTTGTATATGTAAGCCTATAATTGCTTTTATTGTAGGCATTCAACAGATTATCTTTTTCATAAACATTGTAGGTCCACAGTGAGCAAGTCACCTGCATACTTTAAGATGTAGTTCTGGCCCTAAAGGGGCCACAAATCATAAACACACAATCTGAAGACATGTGCTATGTTCCAAGTGTCAAGGGTTATCCCAGGAGTAAACACAGATTGCAGGGGTAGTGGGAGTACCAGGGAATCCAGAGGGGCTTGTGGCTTTCCTTGCCAGGAGCTGGAGAGAGAGACAAAGGCTGCAGAGGAGGGGAACTGGCAGAGCCTGAGAGTCTTGTGCCAAATGGTGGAAACCTTGCAGCCATAATTTTTATTCGGGCAGATCAGGTCTTTAATTGGCTTTGCCGGCAGTACCTCAGGCAGCTCAGTCACCCTCATAGGAAGAATTCCTAAATCTGGCTTGTGGGAAGTGAATAGGAAAAGCTCATCAGTGTTTAGCAGCCAAACACCTCTTCAGCAAGCGTGCAAGGCTAAAACATCACTGCCAAACAAGAGGCAGCCGGGTGTGACCGAGAGAGGCAAAAATATCGAAACAGCCCTGCTGCTCGTGCCCTCTTCTGCAGCCTCATCTAAAAGAAAAATGTACGCCAAAACCTCTCCAAATGTAAATTNCAAACACCTCTTCAGCAAGCGTGCAAGGCTAAAACATCACTGCCAAACAAGAGGCAGCCGGGTGTGACCGAGAGAGGCAAAAATATCGAAACAGCCCTGCTGCTCGTGCCCTCTTCTGCAGCCTCATCTAAAAGAAAAATGTACGCCAAAACCTCTCCAAATGTAAATTAGACTCGGCCACCCGCAACTCCTTGCTTTATGCTGCATTTTCTGATGTTATTAAGTTATCCCTATGCCCTTGGACATATTCAGTAATTCAATTTATTAGGAGACTAGATTTATCTACCTCCAGTTTTCAATTCCATTCTGACCATCTTCCGTACACTTATTATCTTCAGAGAGAGGATCACACAGGGACACAGAGGTGCCCCCAGACTGAAAACATGGTTTGTTCACTCTTCTACCGATCAAAGCTGGTTACTCAGGGTAGTTGTAACACTTGGGTAATGTGGCTTCCCGAGTGGCACTAGTGGTAAAGAAGCTGCCTGCCAGTGCAGGAGACAAAAGAATCTCGGGTTTGAGTGCTGGCTGGGAAGATCCCCTGGAGGAGGGTATGGCAACCCACCCCAGTATTCACGCCTAGAGAATCCCATGGACAGAGGAGTCCAGAGGGTTGCCCAGATTAAAGCATAAGACTCTTACAAGAATTATATTGCCATTGTTTCTTTAAAAATCCAATACAAGGACTTCCCTGGTGGTCCAGTGATTAAGGATTCAGCTGCCAATGCGTGGGACTTGGGTTCAATCCCTGGTCCTGGAAGATCCCACATGCCTCAGGGTAAGTAAACTCATGTGCCACGACTATGGAGCAGCACTCCAAAGCCCACGCTCTGCAACAAGAGAAGCGCTGGGAGGAGAAACCCACGCACCACAGCTAGAGAAAGCCCATGCACGGCAACAAAGACCCACTGCAGCCAAATAAATAAATCTTTTTAAAAGGGAAAGCAACAACAACAAAAAGCCAATACGATGTTAATAGAAGTATCACACACTGTTTTTAAATACCCTCTGATTAATCAAATACATGCCCACCTGTGCCTACATATTTTTCATTTCTAAGTCAAGGCTTGTTTAGATTTTGCTTACTTATGAGATGTTTTAGACACACAGAAAAATCACAGAAAAAATGAAATTGTTACCTAGTACCCACTACCTANCTTGGGTGTGTGACTGCTAAATGCTACCTCTTAGCCATCTTTAGAGATGTCTTTATTCTATTCTCATGCTTGGAGACATTCCCTGGGGTATAGAATTCTAGGTTTACATATTTTAGCACTTTATGGATATTTTCAGTCTTTCTGCCTTTATTGTTACTGAGAGCCTTATGGCTATCAGTGTAATAATTGTTTATCTGTAGGTAATCTGTGCTTTTTCTCTGGTTGTTTTTAAAATTTTTCCTTTGTCTTTGGAATTTTGTAGTTTCACTACAGTGTATCTAAATAGGAATTTTTTCCTTTATTCTACTTAAGACCTGTGTGTTTTCAGCCTGTAAACTCATATTTTCCTTAATATTGACCTCTTCATCTGTCTTCTCCTTAAATATACTTTCTTCCCCTCTGCTTCTTTCCTCTTTCTGGAATTCCCGTTAGAGTTTTCTGGTTGTCACTCTGTTCTCCATTTCTCTTAACTACTCTTTGATACTTGGCATCTCTGTGTGTCTCTATTCTTCATTTTAAACCATTTCCTTAGAAATGTCGTCCAATTCACTATTTTCCTTTTCAGTTGTATTATTTTTATAAGTTCTATTTAGTTCTTTTTCATGTTTGTCTTCTCTCTTTGCTTTTGGTTTCTAGTCTTTTATCTCTTAAACATCAATACATTAATTTATTTTACAATCTTTTTAGATTGCTCTAATAGTTCGAATTGTCACAAAGTGTTAATCCTCCTGGTGTTTGTATTTACTAACTTGCCCTCATAACAAATGTCAGTCCGGTAGTTAGTAATTTTTTCCTACTGGGATTCATCTTCAGTTGGGAATTTTCGTCTCTGCCCGGAGTCTTAAGTATTCTGTGTTTTTGAACTGTTGGTACAAGCAGTTTTCTATTTGTTTCTACTGGTTACCCTAAAGTGTTCTTTGGTCCAGAGTCACATCATTACTATTTTTCAACCTAAAGAGTCCTACACAAAGGTAGTAATATATATATTTGGATTCCATGTCTGTGTCTGACACAGGCTTTTCAGTTTTCCAATAGAGCTTTTTTTCCCCCACTCAGCTTTAGGCCAAAACAAACTTTCCTGTCACCCATTTGGCATCCTTTCTGATGTTCCATATACATGTCAAGGCATTTTCAGTTACAGTATTGCAGTTCACAACAAAGGACTAAACTTACTATTTGTCTTAATGAAACATTATCAGTCCTAACTGCCAATCAGGATCCTCTGAGGTATCCGATCACAAGGCTGTCACAGTAGCTGAGAGTTTTCTCTTCTGATGACTTCGGATTTCCCTGTCAATTAAAAAATATCAGCTATTTATTCCTGTATGTGTGCAGGTGCGTCCTTAGGTTGTATTTCATTTTGTTTAGCACCTCCATCTATTTTTAGCAAGAGAGGTTTCCATACCAAGTCAGTCTGCATTACTGACAGAAATTTCTAAATATAGAGAAACTCAAGTTACAAAGAACATTCTGTTTTGTGAAATTTTTTTTATTTCTCCAAGAGGTAGGACAACTTGTATACACGAACAGTCTCAACCATGTACTTTGTGACTGTTAAGACCTATAGATTCACCACTAAATACTGGTCCTCAGCTAAAAAAAAAAACAGCTCAAAAGCTCAAATAGTCTCTTTGTAATGTGTTAGAAAGATCATTTATGTTATAATAATACAAGTATTGTCATACATTATAATAGCTATTCATCTTTGGAAGATGTTGGAAACAAAAGTCTAAGGCCATTGGAAGTCAAGTAAGCAAACCAATAAGGCGTGCTTCCAACATGTCATTATTTGGGGGAGAATAAATAGTTTTGGTTGACTATCATTTATAAATAAGAAACAGACAAGATCTTCTCCTGCTTTCATTAACAAAGTATCTGTCTCATTAAAACAAAAGTAATGAATGCTTTTTAAAAAAAAATCTGATTTCCACAATGATTTTGTGGAAAATTTCATTAGAATGTCATGTTTAAGGTATTACATTTTTGCAGGCTGATGAGTGAGGGATTAGAACACTTCAGTACCATTTAGCCTAGAGTATGAAGTGGGGGATGGTAGAAAAGAGAGGCTGGGACGTGGAGAATAACCTTGAATTCCATGTGAAAAACTCCACATTTTATCCTGGAGGTGGTGGAAAGCCACTGAAAAATTTTAGTGAGGCTAGTGATGTGCTTGAATTTCCCTTTAGGTAGATGATAAATGTGAGAAGTCCGATCTAAGAATAAGGAGTCCAGGTAAGAGGCTATTGTAACATTTTAGGCAAGGATGTTCCCAGCCCAGATAAAGGGCTGTAGCAGTGAAGATAAAGGTGGAGAGAACAGAACTGATAAATCGTTAAGAAGCAGAACTATCAGAACTTAGAGACTGATTAGAGATAATCAAGAATGTGAGGGGAAAAAAGAATTCTCAAGCAACCCACAGACTTTTGGCTACCGTGATGTAATGGGTAGTGGTGTGATTAACCGAAATTAGAAAATAGAAAAAGAAGCAGATGGGGGAAACGAATGACCATTAAGTACTTAGTAGACTCACTAGCTTTTCCTTAGTGCATAGAGAGAAGGCAGGGCTAGACAATATGCGTTTTGCATCACTAATACATTAACCATTCTTGTGTTAAAACAACAAAGAAACTGAGTGTATCTGAAAGGAGCTTGCAGACTAGAAATGACCTGGGAACTAGATCCTGGAAAACATCAGTATTTGAGATCAAATGGATGATGAGATGAAGAGAACTGTCAAGGGTATGGAAAGAAAGTCCTAGAGGCCCAAAACGCAGAATTTCAGACTATGTGTGTGTGTGTGTGGGGGGGGTACCCGTACTTCTAAAGCAAGTCCCATTTAGGTACTTCTAACATACATGTATTCACTATCCTCACTCTAAGAACTCCTGATGGACGGCAGCGACTCTTTGTCTGGAAATGCAAATATTAAAAGTGAACAACTAAAACCGTGAAATTCTTGGGAATTAGAAAAGAATGAGAGTTTCATTCTGCAGCTCATTTTCTTATCACCCAGCAGGAAACTACCATTATTATTCATCGTTATTAACAGAATTAAAAAGCTGCGCTTGAAGGGAAAGACATCCCTTTATCCCTACAGTAACTAACTAAACATTCCTGCTATTACACAAATTGAAAACCAGTGAGCAAATTTTAATTAAAAATATTTATGGCAAGTAGAAGGGCTTCTCAGACGACTCAGTGGGTAAAAAATCCACCTGCAATGCAGGAGACGTAAAAGATGGGGGTTCCATCCCCAGGTGGGGAAAATCCTCGGAGGAGGAAATGGCAACCACTCCAATATTCTGACCTGGAGAATCCCATGGACAGAAGAGCCTGGTGGGATACAGTCCATAGGAGCTGCAAAGGGTTGGACACGATTGCATTCTAAGTGGAAAACCAGCTGCTAGTTCCTCTTACCACTCGTGAAGAGTGTTTTACAGCTGGCCATAATTCTCTTACTTCAATCAGCTTAACCAATAACAACTATTAATTAGGCAAAGGACATTTTATTATCATCCATGCTGGGGTAAAGAACCCTTTAACTGAATAGTTTTCAGAAGAACAACACTTTAAGGAATCATTGTCTTAAGGACTTTTGTTTCTTTGAAAGTAAAAGTCTCTCAGTGTTGTCTGATTCTTTGTGACCCCATGGAAATTCCTCTTACAATCCATGGGATTCTCTAGGCCAAAATACTGGAATCGGTAGCCTTTCCCTTCTCCAGGGGATCTTCCTTTACCAGCTGAGCCACCAAGGAAGCTTTAAATAGGTAAAATGTTCCTTTGACCTCAAAAATGTCCCCGGTTGTTCTAAGGCTCAGATATTTCTACAGATTTCCTCATTGATTCATTTAAAACAGTAAGAAATCTTAAACCACACTAAACAAAAGCATAGCAGGAAAGGGGATCGGGAGGAGATGAAGTATGTATGAAGTGAAATGTTAGTTGCTCAGTCGTGTCCAACTCTTTGCGATTCCACGGACTGTAGCCCACCAGGCCCCTCTATCCACGGAATTCTCCAGGCAAGAATACTGGAGTGGGATGCCATTCCCTTCTCCAGGGGATCTTCCCTACTCAGGGATCAAAGCTGGGTCTCCTGCATTGCAGGCAGTTTATTTACCATCTGAGTCACCAGGGAAGAATGTATATAAGAATGAATTTGATGCAATATTTGTGGTGTTTCTTAGGACCACGTTCCTAGAGATATTAGCAATCTTGTTCATGAATGCAAAACACCACTGAGTCAAGGCCTAATCACAGCTTTTCGCTTATTCACTTATTTGTTTGTGAAGTTGCCAGGGTTTCTCTGTCTTGTAAGACATTCTGTTCTAGTTAGTGGAAAACAGAAAAGACAGACAAGAATTCAATGAAATGAACAGAAATTGCTTAAACCAATGACACACATTACGAAAAGGAATTTAGCAGATCTAAGGCATCAGTTAAGAGAAGAAACTGATGACTCAGTAGCAGGGCCCTATAGTGGGCCTGCTGCTCAGAGCTTGCTGGGTGAGGGCACCACTCCATGGTATTTGCACAGATCTGGTTAGTATGACCTAATAATGGGAAGAAAAAATGTTTGCCTCAAGAAAAATACACATAAAAAACAGATCCTAACAGAGGTCATGGTCCTGCTGTCAGGGGAGACAAGAAGAAAAAGCTGAACTGAAACTCTGTTCTCATAAATAGATCAAAGGTACCCGTAAATGGGACGCACAGGTGATTTTCAATGTGTTGAGGATTCTTTTGATATACTAGTTCTGAAAATATGCCCAGCTTCCACTTATTAGAAACCATTATTTATGGAATTCAACTAGATACCAGAGGTCAACTTAATCCCTTGTTTTTTCCAAATGTCTTACAAATCAAACTTCTTTTCTTTCTTGAAGCACTGGATTCTAAACATCACCCAAAATGAATAAGCCATTTTTTTCTGACTTACATGTTCCTTTTAGTGAAGACAGAAAACAATGAAGGATATTTTAAGATAGCTTTCTTTCCCTGCATAGTTAAGGATGATGCTTCTTACGTATGAGCAGCCTCCTTTTAAATGAAAGGAGGTAGACACTGAAGATGTGGAGGAGGATGGAAGGGAGCAAGCCAGAAACAGGAGACGGAGAGCTGAGACACCTGAGCCAGAAGCACAGACTTCTTACAGACGCTTTTTGGCTTTTTCACAAAGACCCTGCTCAAGCTTTGAGGTGGTCAGTTGCAAAAAGTGTGATTAAATTTGTAGCCAAGAGTCTTTCTTTTTGCCAGTTTTTATTTTAAGGGAGGGGAAAGAGACTTGCTTCATTTTCTATTTACCAGGAGAATGAAGGACTGTAGATGACTTTAAAGGATTCTTCCTATTCTCTGATTTTCTTCTGAAACATTGAGCACTTCCACTTGACTGCCTGTTCTAAATTTACATGGCAGGCACAGAAATAACCAATCAGTCACTAAGCCAAATTTGTTTCTAAATGGGCCAGAAACTTCATTTTAAAATAGACGAAAATTGGAAGGAAATAGGAGTGAAGTCAATGCAATTTATGAGGAAGGGCTTCTGATTTTTTTTTTTTTTTTTAAGATGAAAATGGTAAAAAAAATTAAGGGGAATGAGACAGAGGGAGAACTTGTAACAATGGGACGCAATGGATTACCATGGAATGTGACAGTGGAATAATGAAAGTTATTTCATTTATATGCTAAGAGTAACTGACTTGTTTGAAGCAATCTATTTTTGATGTCAAGGGAAAAATACAAATTTGGGAGAGCTTTGAGAGGGCAACTTAACAAGCAGAATTCTCGTTAGGAATTCATTTTTTTTCTATTACATTTCTCTGGCCCTCCCCATTGAGACTATCTACCAGCTGCTGTGTAATCCTCATGTTGATAAAAGAAGACGCCCATGATTTGCTGATCCAATCAGGACAGAACAATAAAAGTCTGTAAGTACAAGTGGTTATCCCTGCTCTAATTCCACAAACCCCTGGGGGATTATCAATTACAGATGCCCTCTCGATCTGCTATGAAAAAAATGTATGCGCTGGAAGTCAGTTGAATTTTGATTATATCGAATGCCCTGTTTCTTACACTCTCTTTCACAAACTGATTTTCAATCTTGGATAAACTTTTATAAACGTGACACACATCTTGAGTCATGAAGCCAGCCGTGTAAGCAAACTGTGGCGTATGTAGCAATGAGGGATATGACTGAGTCATAACACCATACGTCTCCTCTTAGCACATCAGTGTTATACGACATGAAAGATCTGTTCCCCACCCCCCCTGTTTCTTTATATGTTTATTCTCCTTTAAACTAACTTGGACCTGTGCGACTTGTGTCTGCTTAGCTGGGTCACATTCATTCTTCAACTCCATTGTTTCAGAAAATGTAAGCCATACTTTAAAAAGGGTACCCTAGCACTTCCAGGATTGTTTTAAAGGTTTAGTAGAGAGAAAGAGGAGGACAAAGTATTCAGTTAGAAAAAAAATTGCAAATAATTCCTGCTTTCCATTGTTACTTCTGACTTTTCATTCTGGCTCTCTTTGGATTGTGGGTGAGAAGACTGGCGACAAGGGGGAAAAAAGAAACCCAGTAGTTTAAATTAAACAGTACCTGTGGGGCCTGAAAAGTAAGTCAGCTAGACAGAAAGTCAACTGAATAGCTCTAACATTATAAATTGATTTCTTAGTCTTGGTCTTAGATCTGTTTTTCATGTTATTTATTCTTCCTGAACCTTATATAAGCAGAGAGTATCTTTCGCTAGTGGGAAAAATTGATGATTGATGTTCTTTCATGACGAATTTAGTGATTTTTATGTTATTTTAATCTGTTTAATAACCAGAAGTTCATTGTTTTATATTAAATAAAATCTAAAATTTCTGGAATATTGAATTCCCAAACTGCAATTTTCCTCTCAAATCTATAAAAAGGTACAGGAAAGAAAAAGATAGGGAGGAAAAAATGAGCTGAGTGTCACTTACAGATCTCAGCGTTTACTAAGTGCACACTGTTTGCCTGGCATAGTGCTAAACTCTGGGTGATGAGCAGAGAGTTACAGAAAATCGAACCATCAAGAAGTTGACTCTCTAGGTGATGAGATAAATATGTTCACATTGATAGGCTAAAACATCAAGGCACTAATGAGAGGTGTTGTTATTAAGGACTTTAGGAATTGAAAGGTTGGGGAAATCAAGAGTTAATCTTGGTGGTATGAGAAGATCACCAAGAAGTATTGAAAAAAGAATGAATGATTGTGACTGAAAGATGATCCTTACCTTCCTCTATGCAAAAGTGGAAAGGATGTCATTTTGGGTGAAGAAAAGTTAAAATCAAGAGCAGGGCTGACAGATAACTAATGAGAGCTGTGTATAGCTCAGGGGACTCTCCTCAATGCTCTGTGGTGACCTAAATTGGGAGGAAATCCAAACAAAGAGGGGGGATACATGTATACATACAGCTGATCCACTTTGCTGTGCAGGAGAAACTAACAATGCTGTTAAGCAATTCCGTCCATGGGATTTTCCAGGCAAGAGTACTGGAGTGCATTGCTATTGCCTTCTCCGGTTAAGCAATTATACACCAATAAAGTTAATTTTCTAAAAAAGAATATGACTGAATCAAAAAGTTATAAGGATCAGGCTTGGCTGGAGTGGAGCACTTGGGCTAGACCCCCAGAGTAGGTAAGAAAAAAGAGAGTGAAGAGGGATTTTGGAAGACTCTGAAGGTCAGGTAAAGAAAGGGAACCAGGAGAATAGAGTCTGAAATTTGTTTTTGTAGGTGGTGGGCAGTTGCCAAGGTGAAAAAAATCTTCTGGGGACATTATATTATTAAATTGGGAGACATGTTGTTTTATTCAGACAAAATTAAGTGAGTTACTCCAAAGAAATTTGGTCTTCTGATTTTCTTCCCTTGCATATACTGAGGCTCTTTTAATAGTTGACCTAAATTCATTTAATCAATAAACATTAATTAGATTCCACAGTAAATTAACATGTGTTGAAGAATCTATTGTATGTCAGGATCCTTCATATAGTCCTCCCAACACCCTGTGGCATGTTAGCAGTACACACCCATGTTGTGCTGGCTTTACAGATGCTTAACTGATTGCTGCCCAAGGTCTCAAACATTTAAGGGGTGAGCAGTGCTCAGCCCCAAGTCTTCCAAATGAAAATCTCATTCTCCTTCCTCTATTACACTCCATTTCTAGCCTGTGCCAGGCACTGAGCTGGGTAATTTTTCATTTTAAAACACAAAGCAGCATCGATACAGTTACCTATTAATATTTTTATTTAGAAACTTCTCTATGTACATGGAGACAAATAGCAGTAACTGTAGGATTTTTAGAAATTCCTCCAAATCAAGAATAGGTATAATTTCGGATACTTAAAAAAATAACTGGAAGAAATCAAAAGGTTTGATAAATTCACATCCATTTAAAAGTTTATTAAATGTTTTATAGACATTATGTTTTCACTAAAAATGGAAATTCTGTTGTTTGGCACATTTTTTTCACTTCTTAAAAGAATTCTGCTAGGGTATGCAGTATGTCTGACTCCTTTTTGTTTCCTGACTCATTCCTTAGAGTTGGATTCTACAAAGCATAAAAATGTTATCAGAATTACTTTTATATACACCCAGATAAAATTAATCCAATTTTTCCAAATATAGAAGGAATATGTAAAATTATGGTAAGTATTTGGTGATTGGCTCTGGGAAAAACAATTATAGTATTTGCTTATTTTTGTGGGGCAATGGCCTACAGCAGCCACTAGAGGGCTCTCTGTTTTCAAGCCACTAGAGGGACGTTATTGAACACGAGCTGGGAAGGGTGCACTGATAGGCACCATTGTTCAGAGTGTTTACATCAAAATTCAGTGAAACAATTNTGGCTCTGGGAAAAACAATTATAGTATTTGCTTATTTTTGTGGGGCAATGGCCTACAGCAGCCACTAGAGGGCTCTCTGTTTTCAAGCCACTAGAGGGACGTTATTGAACACGAGCTGGGAAGGGTGCACTGATAGGCACCATTGTTCAGAGTGTTTACATCAAAATTCAGTGAAACAATTATGAAGTATTGAATTTTGAGTATCAAGTTGAAACTTTGAGTATCCAACTTTTACATGTAATTCACTTAATCATATGTTCCTTTTCATCTGGTGGCTCAAGATGGTGAAGTATCTGCCTGCAATGTAGGAGACCCAAGTTCGATCCCTGGGTCAGGAAGATCCCTTGAAGACCCACTCCAGTATTCTTGCCAGGAGAATTCACAGACAGGCCACAGGCCATGGGGTCTCAAAGAGTGAGACCCGACTGAGCAACTGCCACTTTCCTTTACATCTATTTTTTAATTATTGGCAGTATTTAAAAATCAGATCTTAAAATCCCTAAAAATTTAACAATTGACTCTTGCAAGCCAGTACAAGATGGGAGACCAGGAAAAAGAAAACAGGCATCAAAACACCCAAGAATATTTAGATAAAGACAAAAACTCCATGACTCTATGGGAGTCATGTGTATGGTGGGTCAACGAGACATCCATTAGGACTTACTGGGAACTTACTAAATAGCAGGCAGCTCTTTATGTATAATTTCTTCTTTATTCTTCACAACCATCTTATAAAGTTGTGTTTCTATCATTACTTTCTGATAGATGGGAACAGTCATGGAGAAGGTTTTGACTCAAATGCCCCTGCTCTTAAAAATGTATATAGCACCCTGATGCCCCAGTGAGAGATCTCACACCCTTCAAATGTTTTCATCCAGGCTTTCAACCCTGAAAGCCACTCAGAGCTCCAACTTAAAAGGGCAGTGGATTCGCTCCTCCATCAGGAAAGTCTCAACAAGCAAGCATCATGTGCAGGCTTCCCGGCTGGCTCAGCCAGTAAAGAATCCGCCTGCAGTGCAGGAGATCCGGCTTCCATCCCCAGGTCAGGAAGATCCCCTGGAGGAGGGCATGGCAACCCACTCCAGTATTCTTGCCTGGAGACTCCCACGGACAGAGGAGCTGCTGAACTACAGTCCATAGGGTGCCAAAGAGTTGGACAGACTTAGCGACTAAACCAGTTACACCATGTGCAGTAAGCTGATTACAAAGCTGGAGCAAAGTTTGCTTTGACCCTCTTCCACCTAAATTCTAGGGGTGCACACACTGCTCATACCGCTAAACTGTTTACTTTCCGCATGCTTCTATTCCCCTGAGATTTTCTTTCTTTTTAAATTTTTGCCCAGGCCCAGCAGCATGTGGGGTCCTAGTTCCCCAACCAGGAATAGAACCCAAGCCCCTTGCATTGAAAGTGTGGAGTCTTAATCACTGGATCCCCAGGGAATCCCCATGTGGGATTTTCAATTCCCAAAGAATTAAGTACATCTTAGCTTGAGATTCATGGGGTCGCAAAGAGTCGGACATGACTGAGCTACTGAGCTGAACTGAACTGAAGGCTAGATGCTTTTATTGTTTTCCATTTCCTAGATTTCCAACCATTATTCTGGGACCAGAGTTCTTGTCTTCCTGTCAGGGTGATTAATTAGATTTAATTTCATGCTGTCTTCTCTGCCATCCTGTCCTGGCCCCTGGTGACTCTTAACTCATCTACAAAGTCCAAACAAATGGTCACAGTATCTACTTTTTATTTTTGGAAGTTTTCCCCAGCCAAAACGCATGGAACCTCTTCACAGGCAGCAGTTTAGAAATTCCTGGCCAGGATTCCTGCTCTTAACAGCCGCCCTCGATATGGCTAGATGGCTCGTTGACTGATACCCTAGGTGGCATCATGCCAGCTCAAGAGTTGTCAGGCTATTTGAATCAAGAAGCACAGGGGAGGTGATAAATATAGACGGGCAGCCTCCGAAACAGCTCCGCGAGGCGCCGTATCTTCTTCAGGAAGTGCCCCTGTGCCAGCGCTGAAGCATTAACGCCACACGTCTCTTTCTACACTTGACGTCTGTGGGCACTTAGAGTGTGTGACTAAAGGCGGAAGAAGATGAGAGTGGAAGGGAGCAGAGAGTCTGTGGGTCAAGCGAGCAAATCTGAGACGGGTGAACGGCAGCAGGGGTCCAGGAGCTGCCCCACCGCCCGCCCCGCCCGGCTTTTTCAGTGTGCAGCGTGGGCGCTGACAAGAGGCAGCTTGTCTCCAGGTGGGAGCTTGGCTCGCCTGAAGGAAGGGGTCGGGAGCAAGCAGCTCGCGCCCCTGTTCTAGGGGCCAAGAGCGCACCTCTGTTCTAGGGGCCCGGGGCGAGCAGCTCGCGCCTCTGTTCTAGCCGCGCCACAGGCCCCTCCCCCGACCCCAACTCACCCATAAGGGCCCATGAGTCTGACACACCCCATGGCCCCCAGGGGAAGCCTTAGGACAGGAAATACCCGGCCCTGAGCTAAATCCTGGTATGAGCCCAGATCACTGGCCTCTCGAGGGGGCGAGGAAACACGGCTGTTCAGACAATTCCAGACATTCAGACGAGCTTGACATAGCTTTAATAAATTCATCAGGGAGATGAAGATGTCTAGCAGCCTAAATATGTGTGTGAGTTTGGAGAACTTGGGATCTGAGATCTATGGGACTGAAACTCTGCCCTGTAGCTTATTTAAGGCTCAAGAAGGTTAACAACTGGTCCAGTATTGTTTTACAGATAATCCTCAATTTCCTCATCTGAAAACTGAGAATAACGTTAAAATACACCCTGCCACGCTGCTGTGAGGCTCAAATGAGATGACTCATGGAAAGCACTTTTTGAGTGGCAAAGTCCATGTGAATGTACCACTGGGTGAAGTTTTGGGAGCAGTTGTAAATGAGTTACAACACTGATCTCCATTATCAGTTGTTTTTAGAAATCTTAGAAAACACACTTTGGGGCGTGACTCAAGTATTAGGACTATAATTGTTTCTAAATTGGTAGCATTTTAAAAGCCATCTGGGGACCCTATATCTTCAGACTAACAAGGAAGTCATTGTGCTTGCTAAAAAGTCACTCACTGAGTTACCTTCAGAACCTATATACAACTCGAAAAGTCAGTCTCAACAATGACTGCTCATTTATGACCCCATATAGTGTTTGCTCTATTTACCTAATAAGCTTAGGCTCAGATATGAAATCAGGTTCATCCTAAGGAAGATACTTACATTATGCTTCATAGAAACAATGTCATATAACTCTAGAATTTGAATCTTCTTGGTTTTTTAGGTTAGGCCGGGTCCATGCTTATAGACCTTCCTTGTTTGTAAAGAAATTGAGGGCTAGAGAGATGGAGTTCTGATACAAAATCTGGTTCTATCTCAAAGTGATTTCTTATTCTAGGGAGAAATTTTCCCCTATTCTTCCTCCCCTTCCCCCGTTCTTTAGATTTGTTCTTATTGAAGTCCTTCAATCATCGAGTCAGTGACATAGTTGCAAAAAATAATTTGAACAATAGTAGCACTATTGGAATATACTATAAACACCATTCCTCAGAGTAACCATATCGAATTATTAACATTTCACAAGTGTGTACTGATATATTCATTTAAAAATCAGTCTGTTGGATTTTTAAAATCTCTTTAATGTATTTATTTCAGTTCAGTTCAGTTGCTCAGTCGTGTCCGACTCTTTGCGACTTCATGAATCGCAGCTCGCCAGGCCTCCCTGTCCATCACCAACTCCCGGAGTTCACTCAGACTCATATTCATCGAGTCAGTGATGCCATCCAGCCATCTCATCCTCGGTCATCCCCTTCTCCTCCTGCCCCCAATCCCTCCCAGCATCAGAGTCTTTTCCAATGAGTCAACTCTTCGCATGAGGTGGCCAAAGTACTGGAGTTTCAGCTTCAGCATCATTTCCTCCAAAGAAATCCCAGGGCTGATCTCCTTCAGCACGGACGGGTTGGATCTCCTTGCAGTCCAAGGGACTTTCAAGAGTCTTCTCCAATACCACAGTTCAAAAGCATCAATTCTTTGGTGCTCAGCTTTCTTCACAGTGCAACTCTCACATGCATACATGACTACTGGAAAAACCATAGATAGACTTATTTAATTTAAACATAGATTAACTTTGTGACAGTGGCTCAGATGGTAAGGCGTCTACCTGCAATGCGGGAGACCCGGGTTCGATTCCTGGATCAGGAAGATCCCCTGGAGAAGGAAATGGCAATCCACTCCAGCACTCTTGCCTGGAAAATTCCATGGATGGAGGAACCTGATAGGCTACAGTCCATGGCATCGCAGAGTCGGACACGATGGAGCAACTTCACTTTCACTTTCACTTTACTTAATCTAAGAATTATCTATTTCTAAATCTCTCATTTTTACTCAGAATGTTTGAGGGTCTCAAGGTATTCATTGATGTGTAGGAATTCAGTATCGAATCATGGGAAAACACAATAAATCAGATTGGTTTTTTAGAAAACAAAAACAATATAGTGGGTTTTTTTTTTAAATGCAGCTGTATGTATATGGCATTCTGAGTGTGAGGTTATTTTCAAAATTTGAACTTCTTTTCCAATGTTGAAAATTCACTCTAGATTGAGAATTTCAATTTCTTCTTGACATGTCAACATGAATTCCTACCAACTCAATGTCACCTCCTCGGGGAAGCCCTCATTGTCTCCTCCAGCCACTATAAATGGATTCTTTCTGTGTGTTCTGATAGCATTTCCAGTTTGCTGCTGTTTTAACATTGGCATGTCACCCTCATTGCTCTGTGTCAAACGCCAGTTTACTGGGAGCTTATGAAGAGCAGGTATCTTTATCCATTCCTGTCTCCCAACACCTAGCATGATGCCTGGTACGAAGTAAAGTGTACAGTTCAATAAATTTTTGATGAATTAATGAATACAGAAAATTTAAACTATAAGACAGTGTAAATAAACAAAAAGAGTTTACATTCTAAACACAGAAGCAGCCTGGTCAACGCTTGTCTATTTACGACCGTCTCGTTATGTCTCAGAAGAGGGTCAGGTTGTCTGATTCTGAGTATTTTTAAGGGCATGCAGTCATAGACACTGAAGGACCCAGCCTGCGGACACTGCCCAGAGAATAACGTGAATTATTTTTAGTACTTCTATTCAGCTGAATGCATTCCTTTGCAGGGAATTTAAAGTGTTTCATTCAGCTGTCCTTTAATTGTCACAGTCCTGCGAGCTGGGGAGGCACAGAATTATCACCTCATTTCATGAATGAGGAGGCTGGAGAAGCTTGACTCATTCAAGGCCACTCAGGTGGCTTTTGGGAGGGAGATCCGAAAATGTTTTTCTTATTCTTGATGTTTCTGTTATGTGGCAGTGCCATTAGCTTTAGCAGGGGAGTAGCCAAAGCTCGGTTGCCCCCAAGGAACTCCAACATTCACTTGGATGCTGACCTACGCTGTGAGCAATTCAAAGCTGCCCCAGCCAGGAGTACACTGTGTCAGGTTTGTTTTCCCTGACATGCAGGACCTGGAGGTGTTTCTGTAAGTTCTTTTTTCAGAACCAGCTGTGGAATTTGTAGGGACTGCCACAAAATAAAAATGGGCTCCTTGCTCAGAAATTTTTAAGAATTTCAAGAATTCTGTAGAGCCTTTAGCCCTTCTGAAGCTGCACACTCATGAAAATTGCCATATCTGAATCTGGGATTGACATGTACACATGACAGTATTTAGACTGGATAACCAAGACGTCCCTGGTGGTGCAGTGGGTAAGAATCCGCCTGCCAATGTAGGGCGCATGGGTTCAACCCTGGTTTGGGAAGATTCCACATGCCACAAAGCAACTAAGCCTGTGTGCCATAGCTCCGGAGCCAGCACCCTGGGCCTCATGAGCCACAGCCCCCGAGCCAGCGCTCTAGGGCCCGTGAGCTACGGCCCCGGAGCCTAAGTGTCGCAGCTCCTGAAGCCATGTGCCTAGATCCCGTGCTCTGCAGCAAGAGAAGCCCCATAGTGAGAAGCCCGCACTGCAACGGAGAGGCACCCCCACTCATTGCAACTGCAGAAAACCTGGGCAGCAGCAAAGACCGAGCGGGCACCTAAAAAAATGGATAAAATGGATAACGAACAAGGACCTACTCTGTAGCACAGGGAATTCTGCGCAATGTTATGTGGCAGCCTGGATGGGAGATGAATCTAGAGGAGAAGGGATACTTGTACATCTGTGACTGAATCTCTCTGCCGTCCACCTGAAATTATCACAGAATTGTTAATCGACTGTACACCAATATAAAAAACAAGGTTTAAAAAAATTACCCTAGCTTTGCTCTTCTCAGTTTAGTTCAGTCGCTCAGTCGTGTCCAACTCTTTGCGACTCCATGGACTGCAGCACGCCAGGGCTCCCTGTCCATCACCAGCTCCCAGAGCTTGCTCAAACTCATGTCCATTGAGTTGATGATGCCACCTAAGCGTTTCATCCTGTCGTCCCCTTCTCCTGCCTTCAGTCCTTCCCAGCATCAGAGTTTCTTCCAATGGTCAGTGCTTCACAGCTGGTGACTCCTATTTTCTTCCAGATCCTCATAAAGTTTCTACCTTTATGCTGCTCCTAACATCTCCTGTCTTCTCGACCTCTTTTCGGTAAGACCCAATTCAGAGTGCCCTCTATGTCTACATGGGGGTGAAATCTGTAAAATAAAACTCTGCTGAGCCATTACCTTGTCTAAAATCTTCCAACAATTTCTTGCCTTCTCCTGGGATAAACTTAACTTCCTGGCTTCCCTTTCAGATCTCTATAGCTGCATGAGGAACCACCCCAAAACGCAGTGCTTTAAAATAATAGCCATACACTTTCTCATAACACTGGGTCTCCCGATGGCATCTGCAAGGCTCACTCACGTGTTCTGTGTTTGTCGGGTGGCAGATCAGCTAAGAACTGGCAGGCCCCAGATGACGGTTGCGTGGGGGTGCCAGCCAGCGTGCCTCCCTTCTCCTCTTCACAGACTCTACAGTGTGACGAGGTTGGCTGGGAAATGCTCTAGAGGCAGCTGGATTCCAAGAGAGTCAAAGTCAAAGATGGAAACGCTTCCTGGGGCCTCAGTTCATCACACGGTCGGCCATTCTACACCCTAGGGGTCAACATAAGTCACTAGACCAGCCCAGATTTGAGAGGTTGGAGAAAGAGTTTTCTCCTCCTGGTAGAACAGCAGCAGCAGGTGCCTAGAAGGGTATGAGGAATTTGTGGACAGACATTAACCCCCTACACACGAAACTTGAGTTGTGAACTTTCAAAGATGCAAATGTGACCCTGGATGCTAACTGTTGCATGGTGCTACTCTACCTTTCCAGGCACGGTACTGTGAGATTAAGAATGCTTTCTTTATTTTTAATGTGCATATTACCTGTGTGAAACCTATTATGTTATAAAGCCTTTATAGTACAGGACTGTATAGCTGATTGTGTCACTTGGGTACCCAGGCTAACTTATGAATAAACTGGACTTAAGAACGTGCCCTCCGAACTTGCTCATAGGTAGGGGACTTGCTGTATTTTGCAACTGACCGTACCTTGCCACGTGTCCTCCCTGACCTACACTTGCTGACCTCCACTCGTCTCCATTACTCTCCGGAAACAACGCTCTAGACCTGGTCACATAATAGTGATGATAACCAGTACACAGATACAGTCCTTGAGCACTCTGTCTCAAGCCCTGCAGCCAAAGTTGTGCAAACGTCATTGTGTATTTCATCCTCCAGATTCCCTGTCATGGAGGTATTTTTATTCCCATTTTAGGGTCAATGAAATTGAGACATTCAGGAGCTTAACAGGTCTCAAAAGGAAGAACCCGAATTGGGATTCAAACTGAGATATGCTTGATTCCAACATCCATCAAGTTTCTACTCTGCCACACAATGACACTAAAATGCTTGCCTTATTTTTTGTGTACTCATGTGCCTATGGGACCTTCACAGGCCTTTCCCTTAGTCAGAAAAAGCCTCTCTCACTCTCCTCATCTCTTTCTTTTCCTTTTGTCTCCCTCTCCACTCACCATGGAAAAGCACGCACAGGACACTTCACCACAGCTCTCATTTCCCCAGGCAAAGTGAGATGACCTACTTCAGGATCCAATAAAACCCCTTTGCTTACTGTTCCCTTCTTCTTGACCATTTGCTCCTTATCATTTATTTTTACATCTCCCTGGCCTAGTATAGTCCTCAGCTTATAACCATTGGTTGATAAGTGATTGTTGAATGGAATTTTCAAAAGCATGCTAACTTTACACACTATTATATTTAAAATAAATAAACTGTTATATAAGGACCTACTGAATAGCACAGGGAACTATAGTCAATATCTCGTGATATCCTCTGATGGAAAAAATCTGGAGAAATACTTATCTGTCTGAATTGTTCTGCTGTACACTTGAAACTAACACAACATTGTAACCAGCTATACTTCATTTCTTCAGAACGCACAGCAAGCAGACTAGAAGGAAATGTAATAGAGTTAATCTACGAAGGGGGGCTGAGGCATTAGGCCATTTTACTTTCTGTGTCTACTTTATTTTTCAAATTTTCTATGATGAACGTGTATTGCTTTTACAATGGCTAAAATAGATTTGATAAAGAGAAGAAAACATGTTAGCTTTGTCAATTAAGATGATATTCAGACGTATTAATAATTTCCATTGACAGAAGCGATCAAATGAGTCAAAGGGTCAAGGCAGTAGTCCATGCAGTTTCAGGAAGCCTTTCGCAAGCGCCAGTCTCACCAGGCCATTCATCCATCCAATTACTGACTTATTCAGGTTCTTGTGCACAGGACATTGTGCACTTTGACAAGACATGCATGCATTTAGTTCAGTTCAGTTCAGTCGCTCAGTTGTGTCCGACTCTTTGCGACTTCATGAATCGCAGCACGCCAGGCCTCGCTGTCCATCACCATCTCCCGGAGTTCACTCAGACTCACATCTATCGAGTCAGGGATGCCATCCAGCCATCTCATCCTCTGTCGTCCCCTTCTCCTCCTGCCCCCAATCCCTCCCAGCATCAGAGTCTTTTCCAATGAGTCAACTCTTCGCATGAGGTGGCCAAAGTACTGGAGCTTCAGCTTTAGCATCAGTCCTTCCAAAGAAATCCCAGGGCCGATCTCCTTCAGAATGGTGGTTGGAGTTACTTATTAAGAAAATCACCAAATGCAAAAATTAACCAATCTTATGTTTCAGTGTCACTCGACTCTGTTATCTACACTGCAGGCTAGCTGGCTTGGCACCTTTCTTGATTACCTTCACCGTCAAGGCTGTGAATACTATATACTTACTGTATGCAAATACACAATGACGTATGCGCAACCTTGGCTGCGGTGCTCGAGGCAAAGTACTCAAGGACTGTGTCTGTGTACTGGCTATCATCACCATTATGTGGCCAAGTCTAGAGCGTCGTTTCACATAACAGGCCTCACAGCTGACTCACCGGAAGACAATCAATACCCACTGCAGATATGGGCCGTCAAGTGACGCAGTTCTGTCCAATGACACGTAATCTGGAGTATGCTAATACAGTTTTTGTGAAAAGTTTCTTCATTAAGTAAGTCTTAGACACAGCTGGCTTCCTACCCATCTCCTTTCTTGCTGCTGTGAGTAGAGACATAATGGCAGGAGCTCCAGAAACCATCCTGAAACCATGAGAAATGAGCATCACGCTAAGCATGCTGCTGCTGCCGCTGCTAAGTCGCTTCAGTCGTGTCCAACTCTGTGCGACCCCATAGACGGCAGCCCACCAGGCTCCCCCGTCTCTGGGATTCTCCAGGCAAGAAAACTGGAGTGGGTGGGAGAGCATTAAGACAGAGACAGCCTAAATCCTCCGTGATACGTTGAGCTACTGCATAAGCCTCCCGGCGATCTATATCCAGCCTCTTGCAAGTACAAAAGAAAACANACTCTGTGCGACCCCATAGACGGCAGCCCACCAGGCTCCCCCGTCTCTGGGATTCTCCAGGCAAGAAAACTGGAGTGGGTGGGAGAGCATTAAGACAGAGACAGCCTAAATCCTCCGTGATACGTTGAGCTACTGCATAAGCCTCCCGGCGATCTATATCCAGCCTCTTGCAAGTACAAAAGAAAACACTATTTGTTTAAACCATTTTCGGCCAATTTTTCTTACTTGTAGGCAAATGCATCCCTGTATAATACAAACAGAGTTTGACAATACAATGTGGAAATGGCCTAAGAGGAGAAGTGCTAACTGTAGTTAAAGAACAATAACAACGTTACTGCCACATAAAGTCTTACAGGGCAGGGATGTTTGTTTGTTTTCATTTTATTCACTGTGGTGTCTCCAAAATTTAGAATAGTGACTGGCGTGTAGCAGGCATTCAATCAGTGTTTGCTGACTGAGCTGTAGCATTTATGTTTGGGGAGTTGCCCCCTAAATTCTGTGTCCTTCCTTCACTTCTGCAAGATGCATTTTCAGCTGCACGTCTTAATGGTTCTCTGAAACCTGACTCAACCACTAAAAGTGTCC